>JAOTRI020102502.1:0-13997 GCA_028564885.2 Zoanthus sanctaehelenae
GTCCCAATTTTATGAATTTGCGCAATAGCTTTTATACGCTTTTTAAGGAATGTCCTTTATTGAGATTTCTTCTAAAAGTTTAACCTTTCTTTCAAAAAAAATCCGATAATGCTACTGCAGAAGTCTTATGTCAATCCATGTGATTTTTCTATCTGAAAAAGTTTCTCAAAGCAGCCTTCATTAAGGATAAGTTGAGGTTCCATCATGTTCTTGTTGAGCCTTGATTGAAAGTTACTTAGTAGAGTAGCGATATAAATGATTGGCATTATAGTCACTATATAAGAGTAAGACTTATAAGAAATTTAGTAGAATTGCTAAAGACCTAGAAGTGTAAGAAGCAAGAATAAAGAAGAAGACTGAACGTAAGTGTTATTTTGTTGTTGTTCCTTTTTTAATCTTAAACTTTTAAGAGATATTATAGTAGTGTCGACATAGTTTGGTGAAGAAAGAAGAAGAAGGCAATCTAATAATATATTGTACCCCCGCGTGGCCTCGGCTTCAGGTGAACGAAATGGCGGAAACATAAATGTAAAGAAATTTGACCATGAGATATCGTGCCTCGTAAGAACATTTTTTCTAAGGATTAAAACAAAGAAGATTAAATAGACCATTTTCGAGTCGCAGATGCCGCTAACGTCAATGACAACGGACTCAAGTTTTACAGTCTTAGCCTCAACATGAAGTTAAATATTTTCACGAACAGCGGGCTATTCAGTGCTGACAAGCTCTAATAAGAACGAAACCGCTGTCCACTGCTGCCACTTCCTTGGTGAACTTTCTCTTTGAAGAATATATTCTTCTGATGGTCGGGGTTTTCGTTTTTGTATGGTCTGGGATCGAGAGGCGCCTTCACACTCAACAGCAGTATCAATCAATTCACGAACCCATATTTCAGACTTTTGCCATGCGACATTACCAACATATAAGCAAATATTCTCGCTACTGAACCTTTACTCTTCTCAAGTTAATTTAAATGCATTTTTATTGTTTTCAAATTTTCGTCAGCTAATTGGTCCTAATCAGTGTAACGTCCTTAGTTGTCATAGTAATGTGCATGCAGGCTAGCACATTTATACGTCTTTCACACTCACGAATATTATCATCTGGCATATGGCGTAAGTTTCATGTCAGCAGATGAATGGCACTTTCCTTGCGCTCTGATTGGCTCATCAAACATCTAATATCATGTACTATTCATCTTGGTCACTAAAACATAGAAAATGGTTAAGCTGTGATAGCTCCATTGTGAGATAGGTTGTGGAAGTCTTGTTGCGAAATTTGTGTTTGGTCAAGTTTTTTTAACTATTTACCTGCTAATTTAATGCAACAACACATCGCTACTTCGCCGCTCAGTAAATATCCGCCACTAACCATTTCCACCTTGGTGAATAGTTGTTAACTATTGGTTCAAACATGTTAAGGATTGTGTTACCTCTTTTTCAAGTTGAAGATAGTGTGAACTTAAACTTCGTTCAGAAAGTGTCTTTTCATTAAACTCTTCAAATGCAGAAATCACAAAAACTCAGTTTAACATCTGGAAAACGCTATAATTTAGGCTGAAAACAGTTTTAGTCAAGCAAATTTGGATTTCTTATCGCGCAAGCATTTTTAAGAAAGCTTTTAATCAGACTTTGTTTTGGCTTGAGTTTAAAATAGTTGTAAATTGTAAAGTATTCTTCCGTACACTATCACGATAAGCATTCTTGACGCTATTGTTTACACCTCGGGTAAATATTTGTTGTGCAATGGTTGTTGTATTGTATGGTTTTAAAAAGAGAAATGCTCTCAAATCACATAAGTGTATGTTTTCCTGAATAAGAGATATTAAAACTCATGCAGTTGACTCATTGATTTTAATCTAAAGATCAATTACACAGCCGCAGATGCAACAAGCCTCAGGGTTTCAATACAAGTCTGTGCGGAACTTTTCGTCTTATGAGGCCAGTAAATAAAAACCAGCGTCTGCTGGAAGCTAACCGACGATGATTATAGTGTCCTGTTTGGGAGAAGTCAAAGACTGTCGTCCTTTTAACATTATATTGTTTGGAAACCGCCGTAGATAAACATTGGCTCTATAGGCCACTTAGCCTGTAAACGAATTTAGCTTTATATGAAAGGCGGTTTAGAAAAATAAAAAAATATTTTTGTGATTTCTAACATTGATTTTGAAAACGAGAGAGCTATAACTCCTAAAATGAGGAAAGTCAAGTGCAAAGCGATGTTATAGATCAAGAAAAAGAATGTAAATGTTTTCAAGTAGAGAGAACGCAGAATTCAACAAGGTTTGTGATTGGCCGAAAAGTGATTGGGGTAAGCTTTATCTTTCTTTTGATTGGTTAAAAAACCTGTGTCCTCTGCACAAAGTAAAAGCTGACAAAAGAAGCCTGCTAAAGAAAGTAAACTAAACTTGTTAGTTCGTGGTGTATATAACACATACTCGGTCTTTATCGATCAGTGAGGCTAAATGTGTGTATCTATATGAAAACTCGAGACAAACGTAGTTTTTATCGCTGCTTATAAAAAGCGAAATTTAAGGTTGAGCTAAGTTCGTCATGATCATTGCTTTTTCTGCTACTGTAAAAGTTGCGTTTAAAGTAAACGTTACGCCTTCGTCTCACTAATTTAAGCCGGCTAGAACGTTTAAGAATTACAGCAATACTTTCAAAGTAATTATGGCAACCCATATACAATCATGCCCACGAATAGAAAATTTATATTTTCCAAAACTTCGCGTTTCCCGGTAAGAAAAACAAAGAAATTAACTTTCGTCCCACATAGATGTAGACCTGCCCACCTCAGAGAGTAAAAAATCTGGAGATTTTCTTTTCTAGTGCTAAAAAATCTGGAGATTAACAAAAAGTAGTGAAAATGAACTAATTTTACTCTAATTGATGTTTACATGGTACGTTTATCAAATACAATACGAAAAACTGTTGAATAAGCAAATTACTGACTTCAAATGTATGTATATATGTATTCAACTTATTAATAAATATAGTACTAACAAGAATTGAACTAGAGAATTAAAATCGTGCGAAAACTGAGTCTTGTCGTGAGACCGTGACAAATGTTCAAAAATCGTGTGACACACGGTGGAATCGTAAGAGTTGGCAGGTCTGAAAAACTCAGTCATAATTCCGCGATTTAGATGATGCAGACAAATAAATATTACCGCCAAAGGTAAGAGTTAACGGCTACCTTTATGGCTTTAATATGTCTATTTATATCAACAACCACGATAATCTAGACCGTGTTTTTCAAACTTTCATAGCTTAAACAGTTTCTTCATTTATCTATAGTCTTGAAAAAAGGAAATTTAAAATTAAACTCGACTATTTTAGTTATTATTTTGCGGTTTTCAAGTTTTCGCGAGCGTTTCTAAGTAAAAATAGTTGTTTTTCACTCTTAACAAGAATTCAGAACAATTCCATGAACAATATCATAATCTTCATTTTAAAGAATGTTAATTAATTTAATTGAAGACGAACTTTGGGTTCTAAACCAAAATTTAATTAAATCTAAACTAATTTAAAATTAGTACTTACTATTTAGTGGTCATCGTTGGCAAGTATGTTTTGAAGGAAAAATAAAGATGAATATCTAAATTATCTGAAGTGGGCTTATTGACACCTCTTCAATACCAGTTGATTATGAAACAGCAGAAAACAAAAGAAAATAAGGAAGAAACTTAGACAACAAGGTACAATCTTTAAAAAAACGTTTGGCGTTTTTACTCGTCGTTTGTTCAACTTTAACGAGCTTTTTAAGCAAGAAGCCTCACCAGTCGCGACGACATTTACATTGTTCATGGTTAAAAAATTCGTTTCGAACCTGAACAGGAAGGTAAGTCAAGGGGAAAATATTATTATACCCACATTATGATGAATAACTTTTTGAATATTTCCAACATATGTCTAACAATGTTTTTTTTTATTTTCTTTCAACATAAAACAGCGTATTTAAAAGGAAATGTGGTCTGGTGTTCTCTGTGGCGTAGTCGCCACTGCTCTGATCTCTTCTGGTAAGTATTGTTTCCAAATCAATGTTTCAAGGTTTATTTTATGGTTCTTGGTGTCAAAAATTTTTTCTCATTAATTTTCAAGGTTCGGCCAATTTAATATTCTGAAAACTGTAGCTGTCCGATTTTCTATCATCTTATATGGATGGCGCTGTCATGAGAAGTTTTAGAATTCTAAATTTCCTAAGTATTCTTTTTTATAACCATTAAAACATTATAACTATATTGCAGGTTAATTTTGATTGCAGGGTTTTTTTTTCAGTTTTTTTATTCATGTAGGCTATATTGTTATTCTTAATCGTTCTATCGTTTGAGAGCAAGATTAAGGTTAAGGATATGTTAGGTTAGGGTAAGAGCTGTGCTTATAATACAAAGAAAATAGCCGCACACATCGCAAATGTACCAGTAGCTCGATGGTAAGAACGGCGAACTATATAGCGGTAAACACACAACAGAGAGGCTTCGACTCCTGCCGTTGCCATCTCAGGTATGATATTTTGTACAAATTAAAAGAGGAGTTAGAAATTAATTAGATGAATTAAAAGATAGAGAGAAAAAGGAACTGAAGGGTTAAGGATAGGCGATGCAGAAGAGAAATCACTAAATTATAAAATTATTCACAATTATTTACAGTTATTTACTGACCACCGTCCAGTTAGCCTAGTTGGTAAGGTGCCGGTCTATTGTGCGGGAGGCTCGGGTTCGATTTCCGGCTAAACCAACACTCAGGGTCTTAAAATAATTGAGAAGAAAGTGCTGCCTTTGCTCTAACATTTGCAAATAGTTAGGCAATCACGTCTTCTCGGATAAGAACATTAAACCGTAGGCCCTCGGGGATTATATCTGTGTTTGTGTGTTTGTATGACGTAATGTGAAAGATCTCCGTCCACCTTAGAGTGGTAAAGATGGTGTCCCCAATTAGTAGGCCTTTTGGCCAGCTAGAAAGCCTTGATACCTAAATAAATAAAGTCTTTATTATTATTATTATTATTATTAATCTTTTATTGTTATGTCCCCCATGCAAAAAATCCAAATCCCACTTTTTAAAATGAGTCCACATTCAAATATAAATTCATTTTAAAGACAGTAAAAAATAACCTGATTGAGAAAAACAACCCAAAATCAAATATTACCTGCAACAACTACATCTCAAAAAATAGTTTTAATTTTTCAGAAAAAATATTCTACTCTCCAGAAATATTTTCTGTTCAGGTTCAAGAAATGACACGTGTTCCTCCTGTATGAGGATACAGCCTAGATCATTTCGGTTGATAGAAAGTGGGCCGAATTAATCTCTCAGGAACATTTATAAAGCCGATCGAGGCAGTTTCTTTTACCTGTACCCAATGTTCTTTTCACCAACTCAAGATAACGGACGAATTTTTCCGACCTCATTAGAATAACAAAATGTGTAATTAGCAATTTGAATAACTTTAGTAGCTAATGAACAAAGATAATTTAAGTCTAAAACTGAGATAACTTATCCAGCGAAGACAAGAAAGAATTGTTTGACTCTATCAAAAGCTAAAGCAATTCCTATAAAACGACTGAGTAGCTTAATTAATCTCTGACATATCACACAGAGTTTGGCTTGTCTCGAAACCAAGCAAATACTATATTATTCCACTAAGATAACGGTTAAACGGTTTATGGAGGGCTGCGGAAAGTGTACTGAACAATAAATCAATTAGCATGTACCGCAATGTGAATATCAAATGAACCTTAAGTAGCGAGGCTTTTATCGTCGACAGTGGCTTAGCCAAGATTTAAAACTCAGTTTCAAGGCCCATGGCCGAGTGAACTGCGAAAGTGTGAGCTGCTGTTCGCGAGCTCAGTGACGCAACTCAGTTAAAGTTACATTTCTGTGTCTTTTATTCAATGTAATTAACATATTTTTTTCAAAACTTTTTTTTCTGTCAAAATAATTCGAAGGCCCAGAAAGTACAGGAATAGGGGTTTCAACGCTGGTGGAGTGTTGAACAAATCTTTACAAGTGTGAATTTTTAGCAAAGATTTTAAAATATGGACAAAAAATCAGGATGAAGATTATAAGTTACTATGTTGTCAAGTATCCTAGCTAAAGTTGAAAAGGTCTTTAACTCTGTATATATGAATGTTTATAAAACCTAAACTTGACATGCATAGCCATAGGGTAACTCGAGAATGGTGTTGTGCATCAAGTGCTTAAACTGTGTCATGTACAGATCCTTTTAAAACCCTTCACTTGCATAATGACTCCAAAACTATCGAACGCTTTAAGAGATAAATGAAGAACAAGTTGCTTGGAAACAATAATGGCAGCACCTTTTAAATCTTTTTTTCTATTTTATTTTTATTTCGTCACTACATAATTTGCAAACAAATTTAAGTACATGTTTCTTTAGATAATAAGCCACTGTAAAATTCAAATATAGAAGTACTGTAGTTGTAAAAGAGGTCTACTCCATATAAGCATTGAAGCTTTCTAGTAGTCTTCTCACCACTCCATGTTCTTTATTGTTATTATAATGATGTTAATCTTAATTTAGGAAGTGATGAAATAAGGTTAATTGTTATCGTTATGAATTATGGTTCACTCACTGTAGCTGGCTCTTTCTCCGACAAACTAGATTCTTTAACGAACTTTTCTGTACTTTTTCACCAGCATAAATGAATTAATTTTACTTTTTAGGTGTTGTGCTCTAAGTGTCTTAAACTGTGTTTGCATAGATGATTATAAAACCATTGACTTGAATATGGTTAACCCTTTTTTATAGCAGGCTCTTTCTTCAACGAAATAGATATTTATCGAATTATACGTTTGTGCTTTCTCCCCAGTATAAATGAATTTGTTTAACTTTTTAGGTTTTGCATTTGACTGTTTTGAATGCCCCTTTTCCAAGTCTTGGGAAGAGTGTAAAAAAGACACCAAGCTGGAGCACTGCTTTCCATACAATTGTGCAAAAGTTCAGTTCAGGAGCAGGTTCACGAATAAAATGGTTTACAGCAGAACATGTCTTACTGACTTCCAGTGTCAAGTCTCAAACTACTGTAAAGCTCGCCTCCATTGCAAGCTTGAATGCTGCAACACGAACTTATGCAATTAGCCAATATCAAAAATAACATAATACTCTTTGTTTGTCTACCCAAAATTTTGCATAAACGCTTATGCAAAATTTTGGGTAGACAAACAAAGGGTATTATGGTATTTTTGGTACTGGCTAATGGGCGGTGATAATATAAAACACAACTGCTTAGAAACTTTAGTTATGAATAATGTCTGCTAAGAATGTGCTTTAAGGGATTAAATGTGGATACGTTTGTCTTCTTTGATTTTGAAAAAATATTAAACGCTGACAGCAAAATTGAGATTTTATTAACATCTATTTGGTGACTAAAAGTTATAAAGTTTTAAATACAAGTATAAAAGTGTGGTTTAGGTAACTGGGAAAATCCGGGAATCCTTCCGTCCACAAAATCCCGGGTTCGATTCCCGACTTTACAGGGCTTTGTATATTTGTCTGACCTTCTTTTCCGCATACAAGCTTTTATTGTAAGATTGACCAGTAGATTTTTCCGAAGCTCATTGTTTTAGCATTTTGGTGATTGCAGTCTCTAATTGTTCTCAAAAAACAATTGGGGCATTTCAAAACGATGCGCCTCGCATTTTGTAATAAAATGTGAAACACCTTGAGATTTATTGCATTTTATATTTTATTGCTAAAATAATTTATGAGTTCTACAAGGTCTCTACGTAAAAAATTTTCGTATATATTTGGAGCCTGGGATTGTACTTAAATTGTTCTTAAATTTTGGCCAGTTCTATTATCGTAGTTGTTCTTATAAAAAGAGCTTGTAAGTGACTAATTCAGTTTTCTATTATTCCAGTCAGCTCGGAGCCTGATGAATTAGCGTCCCGTTCAGGGGAATCAGTTGCAAAGGTTTTCGATCCGATCCGTTTAACAACACAAAAACTTGAGATGAGATATAAGCGCATTGGACGCCTGCTTTGGAAAGTAGCATTGTAGATACAAGTAGTAATCTCAACCCAACAGAAATCAACGAAAAGCATCGGTTATGTTACAATAAGCCAATTAGCCACATTTAATTATACATTTAATTATCTTTCAAGCATTATTTTTTTAATTTTAAGTAGAATCCAAAATAAAGGCTAAATTCAACTTCCTGCACAAAAAGCCTTTAACACAAAACCTTGCTAAGTACTTATCTTGACTTATCCATTACAAAGTCTTACAAAGGGCCCGGAAATGTACATCTAAACGTATGAGAGTGAAGGTATAAATGATACAGAAAAGGTTAGCTGGACCATTTAGATCTCATTTCTTTTTTTCTGTTTGTAATTGTTTCTATTCAGCTAACTGTTAAAGTTCGATGTTTTGCAGGACCAACACAATTAGCTCTAATAAAAAGTTATTAATGTAGTACTTAAAGTAACCAGGCGACTGGGATAAATATGCCAGGGAATAAGCTCGAACATATTGTATGAATGATTTAAAACATATTAAACCGGCGAACAACTTTGAAATTATGGTGGCTTGTCGGGCAGGCGAGATTTTCGAGGATGCCAGCCACAGACTGGAGGCATTCAATTAAGACTAAAAGAAGAGAGTTTAGGAGGCTCCACAGAGTGTTTTGACCGCAAATACGCCGATCATTTGTAAATTGTTATTTGTTTCATTATTTTACTGCCCTGCTTTCATGCAAAACCTCCACGAGATCAAACTTTTAAGCTAAGCACGTGTTCTGAACTCGCGCATGCGTAAATACCGTTCTTGTAGAATTTTTTTCTGTGCGAGTTATTACAAAATTCGATTTTGAACATGAAATAACTCAAAATCCTCGCGGTCGATTTTCTTCAGTTTTGGATCTTATTTTATTTATGTCGATTTAAATCAATTTTCAAATTTTCAGAAGGTTTTTGACATCAGAATTTTATTTATTCGCAAAAAACACCTTTTGCGTTATTTCTAAAGTTCGGATGTGCAGAACTTTCTCAAACAGTTTTCTACGCTAGCTCATCTTGCTAATAACTATATATGTTGTTTTCAAAAAAATTGCCCGCGCCAATTCAGAGTTATCATTTTTCAAATGTCAAATTAGAGTCTTATTATGGCAGTCGTACTGTTGCCATAGCAACAATTGAGGACATTATTTTTCTATAAAGTTATTCTCTAACTCTAAGTATGTTAAATTATAGCTACTTTGTCAATTTTTTGTGCTTTTTATACGCAAAAAGGCAAAAAAGCTGGGAAACGTCCGTTTTCTGTGATACAATATGGAGCCTCCTTAATATGCTGTTGATCTAAGCAAAGTTTGTAATGGGCTACAAATGTTGCAAGGGCCATATCGTCCTATTCTTCTCCATTTGGTCGAAGAGTGTAGTAGTCTGCAATGCCTCTTTCAAAAATATCAGTCGAATCTTCGTCAAGTTTACTCCTCTGTATTAATGGTTTCAGAATCTTGGTACGAAATTCTGGTTTTCTTGTATTAAGAAACACTGTTGCTATTGATGACTGAACTTATGGCAAGTTAACCATGCGAAATGCAACTTCTTGGGCAGAAATCTGCCTATTGGAAAGCACAACAGAACCTATTTTATGAAGTTGTTTTCTCTTAGAGCTTTCTTCAGGTAAATTGTTTAGAGCAGTAGAAATTGCTTACTTTAGTGCTTTAGGTTGAGATTTACATATATAAGTGCAAACAAAAAGTGCAACACCATATACACTTCTTATCATTTGAATGTCCATGTTAGCCCTCAAAGCTCTTAGTATGTGAGGATTGTATGCATTGACCCTTTTATTTTCTTTTGCCCGTTTTGTTATATAAAAACGAGTTGTGTTATCAGGGTTAATATGTGACTTCAGTCTTGTAGTTGATGAGCAAGGCCTTGGGAAATCAAATCTACAATGGTTGTCTTTTTTCCTACAAGTCTTAGTATGATGGTGAACTTGAAGTGTTTTAACTAAATAATGAAGATCTTTGTCACTATGCTCAATAGGAATTTCACTGGAAACATGCTTATCAATAAATGTAGGAGCATCTATTTGACCCTGTTTTGTATCTAAATCAGGTGCATTGAGAACCCACACAAACATGTGAATATGTGGGCTGCCTCTCATTTGAAACTCAATTCTCATGAAATAATCAGTGACTTCAAAAAGTGGTTTTGACTTTCCTTTAAAAATATGTTTCAGGAAAGCATTCTTACGTCTATTAAAATGCTTTGCTACTAAAATAGGATTTTCTCGCATCAACTGCCATTTCTCACTTTTAGTTAGCTTTGCAGCTTCAATATTTGCAGAAAGAGTTTCAAATAACTCAGGCCAATGCAAGTCAGCAGCTGATAATGTTATGAACCATGTTGGGGGACCAAGTGTATAAATTTTCGCTAATAAGTTCAGAAGTTCATTTCTCCAATAAGCTAATTTGTTTCATGAAAACATCTGAATCTTTAATAAGATCAGCATTTTCAGATTTTGCTAAGTCTCCAGCAGTTACTTTCTTTGTTATTGGAATTTCTCATTCTAAGAGCTACTGATACGCAATCAGACAGCTTTCTGGCTTCATAAATTGAATTTGCAAAGAAAATATATGAAATATCAGCTGAAAATCTCCTGTCAGAGTTCATAAGTTTTGATTGAATGTACTGTAAGTCTGTGACTTTTGGAACTCTACATGTAGTGAATCCATTTTCACCATTTGGAAACAACCTTGGAAATGCTAGCTCTTCGAATGGAACAGTTAAGTTTCCTAAAAATAATATTGATTGGTGGTGATTTTGAAATATGCAATGTGTGTGTTTGAACACTTTTAATTGTCACATTTAAACCACATATAGCATCATTAGCTGAAACATCAGGAATGTTGTGCATTGTTTGGGTAAATCCTGAGAAATGAAATTCATTAAGTGATTCGTCATTAAGAATTTCTAAATGAGAGTGATCTGAATCTAAGTAATGAAATATTGGGTTAATATTGATATCTTTGTGAAGTGGATTATTTCCTTTTAGCCATAAAAGTGCCTTGTGTACTGTAGAACAGCGAAATGGCAGCTGAACTGGTTTACTGTTTGCATCTTTTGAATCTTTGACAATCACAACAATATCAGAGCTTGGTTTTGGTAAGTTATTCCATTGCTTTGACACATTAACTGGGAAGTGAATTGCTTGTCCACTTTCTCCAAATTGACCACCAGGTAAGGCAATGATGGTCAAATACTTCTGAATTTGAGAAAGCATTATTCTCTTTTCTATGAAATTAAGACACGCTATTTGTGGTGGAATAATGCCAGGATCAAAGTGATTTGAGTAGCTTAAATTTGGCAACTGATTCTTTCTGCAGTATGCAAAACATCTACCACAAGTAATTTTTGCATTACATGACTTTGTTTCATCGTCAAATAACAAACGGTGGCAAAAGTGGCAAGAGTTACAAGGAGTTAATCTAATGGAGGAATTGAATGCATTTATATCAGCCTCATATTTTTTATTGCTATCTTTACTCATATTGTGCTTATTCTCACAAGGTAATTTGCACATTTTCTTGGGAGGTGGTATGTTTAGCATTTGTTTACAAGATTTGGCTTTTGTTGCGTTTTTCGGTTGGCAGTTCATGTCATCAACAGAGCTAAATTCAGATAACATTTTTGAATTGGAATTTGTTACACTACTTACATTCAATGAATTTATTGCAATGTTGCGAACATAGCTAAGGCAAGGAGCAAAGTGATTTGGTGACCATAAATTATTAGTTAAGCCTCCTGTTGAGGTCCACATAATTGTTTTTGTGATGTCAGCTACTTGAGAGCGCGGCACAATAGTTCTATTTAAAACATATCGCACATTACTACTTGAGCTTATTCCAACTGATATGCTGGGGTAAATACTTTGGATGGGTATTCTGAGTACAGAACTTAGCGCTATTACATGCCAGAATCCTACCCAGGTATTCATATTTAAAGCTTGTGTTATGCAGTCCATGAGAACAGTTCTACAATTTGAAATCATGTTCATATTTAAAAAGCTGAGTTCGCTTGATGCAGAATAATTTGCTAGCCAAAATAGAAGTTGACTATCATCAGAGTTAAACATATAGTTCGTATTTAAATAGTATTCTAAGTTTGCCAATAACTCTATATTTGTCCTTAATCTGAGCTCTATATGATGAGATTCATTACCGTTGACAATCACACTTCCACTACGAAAAAGGCAGTTGCCATCCCCAATTACTGTTCTAGGAAACAAATCAGATGAAGCATCCTCTGGATAAATCGAGTGCGACACCCAGTCAACCTCGCTAAGACTGGTAATTTGTCCTCTGAATGATGACGGATGGCATATTTGAGGCAAGTTTATCAAGATATTCGCTGTTTCAACGAGTTGAGGCCGATTAGTGCACAAATTTAGGCGCTGCTATAAACTGCCATAATCTACAGACTCCATATTAATACCACCTTTTTCTCGATACTAAGTGAAAACAAACATTCATTTCAACGTTGCATTCTCAATACTAATTTAACTGAAAATAATAAAAACATTGCATAGAAATGTGTCACACGTGGGAAAGAGTGCAAGTTTTGGCAGTGAACACATCGATAGCGATACAACATCGCGGTGTAAACAACAATCTTAATTGACTCACCTTGAAAATGACTTTTCTTGTTTTCACACTATATGAATGATAAACACTGATTAAAAACTGTTTAGAATAACAACAAGAAAAAACAGAGTAAACATTTCTAAGCTTACCTCAATCCGCCCCAGCTCAAAGTGGTTGGAATGGGTTTGCTAAATTTCCTTCGTCGTTGACATTCGAAGGGCTTACTCGATATCATTGCTAATTATAAATACGTGGGCCAAGGACGAGATTTGATTGGTCGGAATTGACAATAACTGACAGGGCAAAAAGAGTATTATGGAATAGCAAAATGATCTTAGTAGCGTTTCGGCCTGAGGGGCCGAAGCAAAAATTATGAGTATTTTATAATTATAACCCATGTTGAGCAAGCAGAATAAAAGTAGACATGCCTCAAAGTTGTTTTCTATAGCAAAGTATGAAAAATATGTCGGTAAATCAACCATATAGGAGGTAAAACTCGGTTTGCATACATGAAAAACATAAGGGAAAACCCACTTCCGGTTGGATTTTATTCCGAATCAGTACCAGGGCCCATGCGCCAGTTAAACCGTGAAAAAGGCTTATTGTCGGAAGAAAAGAATCACCTGTTGTAATATTAAGGACATTGATCTATGTAATTCTGATCTCCTAAAGAATGCAGATGACATAAACTTTGCAGTCATTAAATCTGAAGAAGTTTTAAGTTCACTCCTTAACAAATATGCACGTATTAAACAGCGTACCATCATCATCCGCCCTAAGGCACCTTGGTACTGTGCCGATATTATTCGTGCGAAACAAATTCGACGCAAACTTGAACGGAAGTGGCGTTCATCCAAACTTGTCAGTGACAGGATAGCTTTCTCAAATCAATGCAAGGTCGTAAATGAAATGATTTATAAATCCAAGCAAGCTTATTACACCTCCTTAATTAAAGATAATGCTACAAACTCTAAATTTTTATTCAAAACTGTTAATAAACTACTCCAGAAGAATTCAGAACAAGTGTATCCAAAAGCAGCTGATGACAAAAGTCTTGCGGACTCTTTTGCTCATTTCTTTGTCACAAAAATAGAGAAAATTCAACTTGAAATAAGAAAATCACAAAAAAATTATGACCTGTCATTGCAAACTGAAGGCAAGGCTACGTCGTTTTTTAGTTCATTTAGGTCTGTAACCGATAGCGATGTCCTTAAACTACTCGGCGGCTCTAAGATAAAGTCCTGTCCGTTGGATCCTATACCTGCTTTGGTACTTAAAGAATATTCCTCCACACTTCTGCCGGTTTATACAAGAATTATCAATCTCTCTTTGATGAGTGGAACAATGCCAGAAACCTTAAAGATTGCTATGCTATATCCAC
>JAOTRI020102513.1:0-13995 GCA_028564885.2 Zoanthus sanctaehelenae
ACCGTTTGCAAACTGACAGTTCTCACATTTTTGACAAAACTGACGAGGATTAATTTTATGGTCGAAAAATGGTTCTTAATATTTTGTAAACTGCTAATTGACAATGACTATGATATAAGTTTGCGTTTCTAAAGTTTTTAACAGAGCGGCTCACGGCAATTTTTAGGGTGAATCATTCATTTTGTGCCCAAGCATAACACCTGGCATAAATAAAATTAAATTTAGAACATAATTATGAATCCAAGCATTATTTAGCCCGAGTAAACGCGTGTGTACGCGTCTAGATCAGAATGTTCTATATTTTCATTTACTTTTTAGACTTTTGAGTTTCATTACAGCCGTTATCTTATGACACAGTATTGAAATCACTGCAAAAATGTTTTCAAGTTCATCAATAATTTTCTATAAATACATTTATCAATTTTTGTTTATTGATTTTTAAAATGTATTTTGTTTGCTACTTACATCTGTGAACATCTTTCATCAAAAATTTTTACATCTTTAAGCATGCAGGAAATGCAGAAAATTGTTGCTCCCTTTCCTCAGAAGAATGTTTTGATATTCTCAACTCTGCTTCTGCAAGCTTCCAACAAAAATAAAGGTGGCCATGCACATCCTTTGTAAGCAGTTGTCAAACACCAAACATCTAATCAGTCTAACCAAATAGTTCTACACTTTGATTGGTTTGTTCCATCATCCTTAATTATTCTTGTTAATATCTCAGTTTGTTTTACTTTTTATTGCATATTCTCATCTTATTTCACCTTGTACAACTGACAGTTGATGATACCCTCATCCGAAAAAGTTTTGTTTTCATTAAAAATGATCTTCAGATATATCATGTGGTTCAAAGAAACAACATTTCTTTTATTGTTTTAAAATGTACATAATGTACAAACATAAACTAAAATGTTTTGTTCTGTATGTTGCTGTTTAGCAAAAAAGGTAAGCGTTCAAAATTAAAATACAAGGTACAAAACTTATATTATTATTAGTATTGTGGTAAAATGTAACTTCTGCCGAAAGTTTTGTTGAAGTCCCTAGAAAATAAAAACCTTCCAAAATAACCTATTCAGCCTGACTTGTGAACAAATAGTCTAAAATATATAAAAATCCATTCAGTCTGAAATCAATAATTCTAGGATCGTACAATTGGATTTTTGTGCTTTATACTCCATGTATACTTGAAACCTTCCACTGTAAATATTTAATGTCAGTACTAATTCAAGTTATAACAACAATATCTTTAATGTCAGTACTAATTCAAGTTATTACAGCAATATGTTGTAAATAAAAATCTAATTGGCTTCACATTTAAGATGATGTTTCAAAGTCAAGTTACATTGACATGAAGAGAGTAACAGAAGCCACAAAAACTAACAACTTCTTAGTTTTGTTTCTTGGTAAAACCCTAACTTCTATATATTAATATACACGATGAAACTGCAGGTATAAATAAATGAGCTCCAGTAGAGAAATCAGTATCTTCCTACCGCTAGGAAAGCAATATGAACAGACAAATGTTTTGTCAGATCCTGCATGATGGTGGACTGGAGGCATCACTTCTTCCTCCGGTGATTTGTTTCTTCATCGAAGCAGTTAATGTAGGATCTTTTGGTCAACTATGAAGTTGAAGCTGCTGAACCTGATATTTACCCATAAATGAGGAAATCTCTTATTATCACAAAATCCAACACTAAAACGAATGTAACTTTGTTTACTAATTTCGTTGCTATAGATTTTGGCCGTGCACTTACCCCAGTCTTGTTGCACCCCTTACAGTGTGGCATCTCTAACCTTGAAAGGGTCTATTCTTAATCACAAACAATTATATCTGTTGTTAATGTGTTGGCATGATAATCGCTTCCCTAGTTTTTCTCCCTGTTTTTCTTTCAGAATTTTATAGTATATATGACATCAACCTTATCAACCTAATATGTGTTTGACTTTTTTATTTGTATTTGTCCTTATCAAATATGTAATGCACCTTTTAATTCTGTTGGCCCCAAGTCATTTAAGCCCTTGGCTTTGGCCTAACTGTTGTTTTATATGTGCTGTTATTATTTGAATAAATAAAAAGAAATGTTAAACTTCCTCAAGAATTTTTAAAATGCACACTCCTGGATTCTCTTACTACAAACCAAACCAGAATGCTCTGTAGTCAACTTCATGGGTATAATTTATATACTAACTCAAAAAGGCATATTATGAAACATTTTTTCATTTTCTCCACATGTATGTGCATAAATGTTTTGGCAGTAGAGTGGGTAAAAAAAACTAGAATGAAGACATTAAGAGATCCATACAACAAAGCAAAAAAGCCAAAGCTAAGTGGCAGTGCCAACCGTAAAGTGCAAGAAAAGACAAGACGTACTTCTTATACACAAAATTATTTTCTGATGAAACATTATTGATTAAAATCGAAATTGAGAGGAAGCTGGAGCCAAGTCTAACTGTCAATACAAACAAAATGGCAGCAGACAGAGATATATTTGAGTTTTTACTCAATTTAGGGGAAATTTGTAGCAGTTTTGGGGTACAATGAATTAAGACGGTTTATTCAAAACAAGACAATGGACAACGGATGAGGTAAGGATAACTATATTTCATAAATTCGAATCTCGCGTTTCCTATCACCGGTGATCTTATTAGTATTTTGTTCGTTTACTTTCTTCGTAAATATTGACATTAACATTGAAAAATGATACCATTAAAAACGCGCTGTAAATGCATTAAACCTTAGCTTGTCATTTTTTATGAAAATAAATTATGTTATAAAGTCCATAACGGAAAATAATTTTTGTCTACCTTTAAGTAAGTATCTTTCATTGCCAGATAGAGTGCCTTGGTTGTTTCCTCAATAATGGATGAAACTGTTCTACTGCCAACTCTGAACTGCATGGATAAACTTTCAAAGGTTTCTCCTGGAAAATAAATTCAAAATTATGAAAATGAAGAGTAGCAGTGAAAATTGAATCTGAGTGGAGATTTCGGCATTTTGATTTCTTAAAGGGATAATAAAAAAGGTAAAAAGGCTCCTATGCAATGAAAAATTAATTTAACGTTTGAGATTTTAAAAAAGTTGTGACAATAACACCCCAGGGGGTACTTGCTTACATGAGGTATACAGGTGTCACCCAGTAGGGTATGATTTTCGAGCTCTCGAGCCTGGGATAGACGTGAGGTCTACAATAAGGTATCTAATTTAGCATGGGGTAGGGATCCAATTGTCTGAGATTGGGTACAGTTTCTGGTGTTGAGAGAGTTATGATAACATCTATGGTGCTATGGAATTAAGACAACCAGCATAGATGTGACACCAGTCCTACAAGCATGCTAATGGAAATGGTACATGTAGGCAGTATTTAACACATGTTTTCTTAGGGATGGGGTCAGGGTTTTGAGCTTAGGGTTGCACACCTCTACCCAAAAACTACTAGTAAGTGTAACCCCCCCCCCCCAATTCCTCCCAGGCAATCAATAATACTACTCTGTAAACAGTTGACAAAACTTTGTAATAATTCGCCTGTTTTAAAAATTGTTTAAAACAAGGTAAAATTAGTAGAATAGTTTTCCAAAAGTTTTTGAGACATAACACTAATACTGTACTGAAAACATACTTACCTGTTGCAAGAAACCGAAGAGTCAATGACAATCTTTCATTAGCCGGAATCGCCGATCTTAAAAGCGTGTCTTGCTTGATAATAAATGGCTCAACCATAGTCAGTACGTCAAAGAATGATTCTCTATCTAATCGGTGAAATGCTCAAAATTGTGCTGGGTCTTCAGCGTTCAGTTCCTGTACCAAATTAGTGTACATCCCCAGCGTCGTCCTGCGCTTTATCCATGACCTGCACCATGTATCCCTGTTCGCTGCCCTTCGTCGTCTCCGATTCCGACGGAGAAGCAAGAGAGTTAACAAAATGTATTGGTTATTTTCATCCTCCGAGTCTGAAGATGATGACGCGTCCGCCATTTTGTCTGTCACGACATAATAAACCTGGAGCCAAAACAAGCGAGCCTGCGTTGCTGGCTAATTTTTGGCGGTAACAGCGCCCAGTGTGTGGGGAACAACACATGAGCTGAAGTCGCTTAAATTCTTCCCGGCGAAAGTAGCGCCGCGCTGTTTCGCCTAGTGTGCAGCTTGCTTAAGTAAGATCAAAAGACAATATTTCGTTGGAATTTTCTAACAGATATTTTTTGCTGATAAAAGAAATATTGAGAATCTATATATGCATTGCTGTTAAGTTATAATGAAGATAAGATTGAAATACGTCACGATGTCTTTAACTCTGACACATTTGAGTTCTTTTTAAATTGCCTTTTTGTTTTATTGAGTGCAAATAAATAGTTTTTGTTGAGGTATATTTTAGCCACAAGTGTTAAGATGTTAATGAAGAAGGATGATGATGAGTTAATTTCTACAAATTATGCATTTTTCTTATCTTGTAAGTAGAGTTTACTGAGATTTCTAGTAGTATTGTAAAGTCCTTTTGGCAAGTAATGAATATAATGCTATATAAATAATAGTATTATGAAGTAAAGTATTGTTATAATATTCTTCATTATTTTTTGATAAAATTTTCATTTCCAAGAAACAAAACAGCTTTCACAACAAAATTCAGACCTAGTACTGAAATATAGTGTAGCTTTTTAGCAATTTTTCAGTTTACGGATCGAGCTACAGCCGTCTCTTTATGCCAATCTTGCCCCAACGTGTTTCCCGCCATTTGCACGACCCAAATGCATTCTGGGATATCCCGAAAACTTCGACAAGGACAGACAGCATTTCCTGCACTAATCATTTTTGATTGGAGCCTCCACGGAGTTCTGCCAAAATTTTATGCCTGTAGTTTTTTTTCAGTTGTCGAAACTTCCAAAAAAATGCATTGGCAGCTCAGTGAATTTGCCTCTCTTCAAAGCCATCTTGTTTTGGCGCCTGTAGAAACCCACCGAGTGGAAATGTGCCGTAAAAATTGCTAAAAAGTGTGGCACCTCGCTGATTCCTTTCAGCTAATAAGCTCAAATGCAACCTTCAAGCTTCATGATGCTATCCAGTAGTGAAGAGAGGCAAAAAAGGCTCAAAAATGAGCAAAAATCCACTTTTAACGGCGGCTACAGCAGCGACAAAACATTTCAACGTCACCATCACCTCATAAACTGAAAACACGATCCCTGGGAACTATACAACGTGGGATGTTTCCATGGCAATGCCTTATATGGATTAGGGAATGCCTATTGATTGTTTTCATACAAAAAATCGTTCAAAATCGCTAACTTTCCAGGGGTCAATGGGCTAACAAAACACCAAATTCATTCAAGATGCTCTCAATTTATAATTTTGATTTATTCTAATTCAACACTATTTAATTTAACATTTAAACTGGAAACAAGCCGAACAAAAGTACAGTTAACCACATTCTAATCAAATTTATGTATTTATATATATATTATATCTACGCTCTGTTGCCGGACATTGAGCACTCTAACCATCATCGCCCCAACATTTATTACTGTTAGATATATATATATATATAGATATATAGATATATATATATAGATACATAGATATATATAAAGTCATGCTTTTGGCTAACAATAGGCCAGACTTACATGAAAATATTTATTTCTCAACACTTCTAATGACAGTATTATGCTGCAACTTAAAACCTATAGATATTCATATTGCTAAACAATTAACAAATTTATCATTGTTTTAAAACAAATGCTTTTAAAAATTCATTGTTCAAATTAGCTTTGACACCTATGCTGTTCAAAATGTTAAAGTTTGCATTTTTACTTTTTACCCATCTTTTAAATTTATATATATCTGCTTTAAACTGATTTCCACAATTCAGAACCCAACATATACATGAGCAACAGAAAACTGTTTTGAGAGCGCACACTATATACATAAACATCAGCTAATGCAAAAACAATTGACAACAAATTCTCAGTCACATTGTTCTCAAAACTTTTATTAGCTCAAAAACTCTATATGTACATCAACTTTCATATGCTAATAAGTGTTGAAACAATGACAGAAAGTACTCACTGTAAGACTGGCAGTCACTTCTATGACTGTTGTTACCAACATGTGCATGGGTAAGAACCTCCTGCATTTGTTGTTCTGAGACATATTGCAGGTGATCCTCTCCATGCGACCTTTCTGGTAAAAAATACAACTCGTCAGGTCTTCCAGGTACCGTGTCGTGTCTTGAGGGCCGAATATAGTGAGTATTCCAGTGTAGCTTGATAAAGTCCGAGTCTTCCTGCAGCAGCTCATGGAAACAAAACCAAACACATTCATAATGGTAATTGTTACCATTTACCAGTACTCCTCATCACACAAATCCTTAAAAACGTTTATCCACCACGTAGTGTGTGACTTCCGCAGATAAGACCACCAACATTCGATTCTCTGGTTTCCAATCGAGGAACCATACTGATGACAACTCACCACAAGCATTTGCTCTTAAATAACACTGAATTGCCGCCATTTCACCATTTTCCGTACCTGGATCTGTTCGTAATAGCTGTGGGGAACCCTGGAGTTCTTTGACACATTCAAGGTGAAAGCTTGCTATACCTGCTGTGTAATTAATGGTCGGTGTAACTTTTAACCATAGCACACGGCGAGAGCACCCGTCAACAGCACCATGTATTGGAAAGCAAAGTGGCTTCTGTTTATCATAGCCATCAATGTGCCAATACTCATTGGGCCCAGATGATGTATAGGTCCTTTTTAATCGATGTCTCCTTCTTTCATATGTTCGGACAGGTTCGAGTTCCACCTTACCTCTTGCACCTTATTTCTAGGAATGCAAAGGCGTGTTGAGTCGCCGTTTTAATGTTGACAAAGACAAGTTGATTGTATGAAATTTCTCGAGAAAGCAAACGATCGCTTCATATTCGTAATCAGCAAAGAAATAACTTTCTCTTATTTGTCTTTCGCTTACATTAGGGAATTATTCGTTGTCATTCCCTTCAATTGAAAGTATTTTGCAATATCCCACCACATGTTGAACAAAACATGGCAGAAAAATGTCAACAATTGGTAACCGTTCGTTTTTAAGCACGAAGAATTGACAGAGACCTGGGACGAATGTGTTGCGAAGATTCTGAAATGTGTTTTTGATTTTTAAAATGCGTTTTCAAATTTTGAAATGTGTTTTGAACTTTGAAACGTGTTTCGAAAGTTTGAAATGCGTTTTCGAATTTGGAAATGTGTTTTTAAGTTTGCAAATGTGTTTTCGAATTTGGAAATGTGTTTTCGAATTTGGAAATGTGTTTTCGAATTTGGATTAATGTGTTTTCGAATTTTGAAACACGTTTTTGACTTTTATTTCTGTTGTGAGCTTTGTGGGCCACCGTACAAATATCACTACAAATCATGCTATTACCTATACTAATTATTACGTGTAATTGATCGTATTGTAAGAATTGCAATTTAAGGTTTGTTAAGAATAATTTTTGCTAGGTTTGCTAACACCCAAAGTGACATACCTCATCCATCTTTAAATTTTCATATCATTGCGCTCTAGTCGCTTTTACTTCGTGTAGAGGACACAGACTTTTCGACCAATCAAAAGAAAGATAAATCTTACCCCAACCATATTTTGGCCAATCACAAACGTGTTTAATCCTGTGTCCTGTACACGAAGTAATATCCCATAAGTAAGCCTCTCAGACATCCCTACCTGCAAAAACTCACTTCAGGGAGATCTGGTGTATCCCCATTCTCCCTTCCTCTCATCTTTCCCCCATCCTTCCAATACATGCACACAACAGAAGTTCTTTGTTTAAATGACTCACCTCCCTTTGAGTGAGGATTCTTGTGAGTATGTAATTATTCAGATGCATTGTTTGAATTAAGCCACTGACTATCGTGCTTGTGCTGTGTAGTGTTCAAATTGAAAAATCATCATGTACAACATGGTCAACCTACCCTAAACAGTTCAATAATATCCATAGTTATTAAATTTTCAATATTGCATTCTGTTGTCATTCTCAAGTATTGAAGGGCTTGGAATTATTCCAATTATTATATATTCAGATTATTATATAATTTAATTTTAACAATTATTCCATTTGCCCTTGTTGGATATGAGATGATTATAGCCAACTCTGTACTTTGCACCTCGGCTATTTACTATCTCATATCCAACGCGTGCTCTTGGAATAATTGTTAATTATATAGTAACACTTGTAAATATAGCTTTGTAACCAGGATCTTTAACAAATGAAACCAGTACTCCCAAATAGTGTTATTAAAAGCACCTGCCCTTGTCAAGTTTAAGGAAATAGTAGGACAATTAATGTAGATGACAGAACATAATTTATCTACATATTTATTTATATTAGGCCACATAAAAAAATGATTGATTAGTGTCTATGCCTGCTCACAAAAAATAATCCACTTAGGAATTTTTTTTTATTATTTGCTTTTATTGACCATAAAAACAGCAGAAAATCATGAACTTTTAAGACATTTGTATACATAAAGCATGCGAAAATTGAACTACATTGTATGAATCTCAATCATAATTATTATTTTGAAGTAGATAAAAGAGTTTCGAGAAAAATCTATACTGTGCAAGTAAAATCCAGTTTTGGACCTAAACCCAAGATAGTATAAATTAAAAATTAAACAAAATGTCTGCCAGCCCGCTTTTTGGCAAAAGATAAGGGCACTTACAGTACCAACTATGTTTTTTTATGTGGCCTAATGTCTATAATTATTTTTAATTTACATCTGGTTATAATTATGCCCCTGCTTTGCAGGTTATAATTAACAATTATTCCAAGAGTGCGGATTGGATATGAGATTGTAAATAGCCTACGAGGTGCACAGCACCGAGTCGGCTATATAATCATCTAAGTTGTACAGTATCCAACAAGACTGAAAGGAATAATTGTTTTATTAAATTTCCATGTCCTTCGATACCTTAAAATGACAACAAAATTTTAATCTGACATTTTTTTGCTTGCCAAAACTTTTCACAGGTAGTTTCCATGTATAGTCATTCAGTATATGAGCTGATAACTGAGATTGAGTGAATCAATCAGAATGATAGAAACACAATATTCAAGATTGAAAATTTAATAATACATAAATAATTTAATATGATTGATTTGGTGATCATGCAAAATACAATCAATATTTTAGTATAATCATCATCATCATCAATCCAGTTTTGATCCGGTTTTATCCCCGTAAACGATGGTGGCCGGATTTACCCCATTCTGCCAGCAATCTCTCCCACTCCCACTCTCCATAACATAACATAATCAAAATTAATTATTCTTTTTTAAAATATGTTAACTTCATTTATCTTATTAGAAATAGAAAAACAGATTGATTATAAACTTGGAGAAGTTTCTTCGAACTGTGACAGATTGAACATTCTTGTAAACAAAGAGCCCACACACAAAAGACAGAGCTCAAAAATGTGAGTAAGAATTTATTTTATTGCTATCAGTTTCAAATATTACTTTGTATCATTAATATTAAGTAAATTAACATACTTGTACCGGATGAAACTTGTTTGTTAGAGATGTTGGGAAAACAGATTTCAGGATTTCAGTTAGTGTTCGGGGCTTGTTCGTCCTTTGTTTGCCAGATAATCTGAATAGATTTAACTTTTTAACAACAACAACAAAAAATTATGGTGGCAGAATGGAGTCCAGAGATGAAAGAAAATATATATGATTAATTATTCTAAAAAATGTAAAAATAGCTAAGTCTGGCTATTTAGCTAATGCATTCAGTTAGCAAATGTTCCTGAAGGTTAAGCTACACTAACATGGCTTACTTAATATGGCAACCTTTCTTATAAAGCTAACAACCTTCCACTTCCTTTGTTTTAAGACTTGTGGATTTTTATCTATCAGTATCAGAAGATAAAACCTACATTTTAGAGTTTTTTTCATGTCAACTGATCGTTATTGTGTTAAGTTGTACATATCACAATTGTTATAACATACATTACTATAAGTAAAATTATGTACTTTCAATTTGTCAGGGTTGTTCAGTGATTCTTCTTGGGCAACTTGACCATTATTTGTAATCAAAACTAATTACCCTGGAATTGAAATTTTAGCTGACTTCAATGGCAACCATACAAGTTTCCCAATGGTTTTAGAGGTTTCATTCTGTGCATTGGCTCAGATGTTTTATCAGACGAGTGATAATTTACATAGTAAATATATTACAGACTATACAGTATTATAGTTTTTAAGAAGGGATGGTAAATGGTAAACATGAAACTTTTGAAGATGTTGAGACGATGCTTATCCTTAAATTTGTTTGTAGTCAGAGTCGTACTAATGTGTGGGTATAAAAGAGCCTTCAGTTTCATAATAAAACTAATAAGGCTATAAATTAATAAATTGGTGTGAGGTATCAAAATGTTCATTTCTCAATACAGACTTGTAACTATCAAGAACAAGAACATTGCAAAAATTAACACTTTGAGATCATGAGTTGCACATGACTACTTAAAAACGAGTAGACCTGCGACAATCACAAACTTCTGCTAAAATTTTGCAAGACTCAAACTTTTTCAAGGACAAAATGCCAACTCTTTTATGATAATAATTATCTCTTGTAAATAGAAATACATCTGACATTAGGTTAGACTGATTCAATTTTACTCTACTGTATAGAAAAGTTGATCAGTTAATCTATGACCTGAGGCATCTACAATCAGCATTCCACAATTATCAACAAAGGAAAATCCAAAAGGTGAGTCTGATGTTAGCATTGATAATTGCATACTTTTTAAAATACAAAGCCAGTTGATAAATGTACACATGTGCAGTATATAGTGCTCTATTAATAAAATACAAATTTAAATTACACTTGTCTTGTAAATGAGATTTTGTTAAAAAAGTGATATAACTGTAAACCTGCTTTCAATTGTTAACTTTTTATTTTTTTAGGAGCAAGAAGAACAGGAGAGAAATGACTTACTAAACACAAGGTTTACAGCCAATGTATGTACTCACCTGTTATTATTAATTGCTGTTTGAGTGTAAAATTATAGAATGAAAATACTATCACATAATTATTCAGTAATGATACATATATTGTATGTGTTGTAGTTTAAAATGAATTTTAGTTTAAAATGGTTTCAAACTAGGTCAATTCAATTCAAACTAAGTGAAAATGATCTAAACTAGGTTATTTTTGTTTTAACTGTCGGAAAAAGACTCTTTCTTTCTTTTTTTCAGTTATCCTTTTTATTCCCCTCCTATACCCTTTTCCTAACCCCCCTCCCCACTTCACCACCTTTAACCTACCCCCCATATAACCTAGCTCTTACCTTTTTTCTTTTTTTTCTTTTTTGGTGTCTCATAACCTCTGAATCTGTAGCCCTCTTCCTTATCCACTTAACCACACAAGCTATTGTTTCTATCCACACTATAATTTTCAATTTTATCATTTATAGGTCCCAGGACCAATGAGAACCAATACTACCCCTATCGCTGATTAGTTCAAATTCTTTTTACCTAGTTTAAATTGAATTGACCTAGTTCAAATTAGTTTAACCTAGTTTGAACTGAATTGACCTAGTTTAAATCATATTCACCTAGTTTGAATTGAATTGACCTAGTTTGAAATCATTTTAAACTAAAATTCATTTTAAACTACAACACATACTTGACTCTCCACCACTGAAATTCTACCGGTAAAAGCTGTGGAGATGGAAGATCGTCCCTGTACACTCAACGACTACTTGTAACTCCTGCGACTTCATCTGATTCTCGATCATTACATAGGGAACCAAAGCAAGCAACCAAGCAGGCTTGGACGGTGAAGGCATCGAAGCACTCTCCTAGCTGCAAAATGATGTGGTCAAGAAATATGTAGTACCCACGTTGATCCGATAATACTCCTTTGCTGTTGGAGCTGGAGTGTTGGCGCGATGACGTTGTCTGCCAGCAGCTCTGGGAGCTATTGGCGCCATTGCCATTGCCTTCTGATACGGATCATCATACATCTCATCCATTTCGCCTCGTATTTCCTGGTACGACTTAAGCACACTCGAGACCATCGCGAAAGCCTTGAAAATATCATTTCTCTACCGTTGCAACTTCTTTGTTAGAGCACTCATGTGCGACAGGTAGAGGTATTCAATGACAAAAGTTACGACAAATCTCGTAATGGCTTGGAGATGTCCAGAGGTATCCCTTTTCGTGGCTGTGTTCCAGCATCCATAGAACTGGGCTGGACAGTCGACGTGGTGTAGATTATATGTGCCATGAACTCCAAAACATACACAACATACTGGAAGGATTCATAAAAGTGCTCGTACACTTCAGACCTCTCTGCCCATCTGGTCATACAAAGAGTTATAAGAGGATTTTTCCTTACATTTTCAGGATATTGATTCTTGATTACTGCTGGTAAGAAGCCATTTCGCTAAGGGCTGTGATACAAAGAAATGCAAACTTCCTTCACCTTGCTTCCTCCACTGCTTTTGGCGATTGTCGGCGTATTTCTGCGTATTTCTTCATTCATCTGTACGTGGAAGACTTAGAAAATTTGTGGATTTTTGGCGTACTCGCTGCTCATGGCAGCTGCGCCATCACATCCCTGGCAACGGCAATCTCGTATAGGAATGTTAAGGTCTTTCAAGCACTCCAGGATAGAATTTGAAATTGCAGCTCCAGTTGTCCGCTCCAGGCTCTTTAAATCTATGATCTCTTTTCGTATATCCCTTCTACTATCGACTAAACGTATGACGATGGCGAGTTTTTCTACATTATGAGATGTAGCCTTGGCTAAGATGGAGAAATAACGAGCATTTAAGATCTCTTAAGTGATTCTTGCTCGGATGAATTTTTTCCTATGACCTCAATCATTTCGTTTTAGGACTGGGAGGAATGTATGTTACCCTGTTAGCGTTGTGCTTATGCTGTGCAAGCATATCGTTGTCTTCTCAAATCAGCTTCAGCAACGCGCAGAAATTTCTTGGATTTCCAGGCTGGTCAAGCCTTTCCTTGTCACCTCGAAGAGCAATACACTGGCGCCCACAATATAGCACCGCCTCAGCTATGAGTTGCCGCATGCAGCAGTAGTTTTCGATTTTCTTTGATTTGTTTCATCCTCTTTGTACTGATATGACACTGGATGGTTGCCGTTGGATTTTCCATTGTTTCGCAAAAGGCCTAAGCAGCTAACATTGTATCTCTGTGGTGCTGTTTTTCAGCGTGTGCGACAATGACGTTAGTGCAAACGTGTGTCTGATCATGTTTCAAACGAAAAATTAAAATTTCCAGTAGATAATTGATAATCGGATTATCTGAGTTTTGACTTCAAAGTTCCCTAATTTAGATAAGATTAAATATTTTTTAACACATCAAGCTGTTTTCTCGCGGTTTTTCATTGATTTAGCGAGTTTGATGTTTAAAACTTTAAGTTGCACCCGGAAAACTACAAGTTTGTCTGGCTCGGGCATAAGTTTCACCTGTATAACTAATAAGTTTTAACCCCTAAACGGCTATTAGTTATAACTTTTCAAAACAATGTTATTTCGTCACGCTCACTCAAGCTTGCAAACTGTAGTAATCATATCTAGCGGGGACAAATTTATCTTAATTTTCCTCGGCCGATACGGACCTCGCTTTATTTTTTTTTTCGCGGGCTCCTGGATCTTCTAGTTTGTTACATAGTTAGACAGAAGTCACAAAGCGTCCTTTGTGGCAGCGCTTTCACCACGAGGGCTCCCAAAACTGAAAATATAACAGTAAAAACAAATAATTTATTTTGAATATGCTAGCGCAAGCTCAATTCTAATAATCCTAGAGTCGGCGCTTGGTTAGGTCGACAAAAAGAAAACAAACCTTAGGCCCCAAGGGGAGATTGTTCGAACCCCTCGAACCCCCCCCCCCTACCCCCTCATACGGGCCTGGTCTTGCTTTTTATCCGTCCGCTTTTGTTGCTGTATTAGAGCTATACTCAAAAATTAAAACAACAAGTCTAATGTC
>JAOTRI020102524.1:0-13994 GCA_028564885.2 Zoanthus sanctaehelenae
GAAAATATCGAGTTTTACTCATATCTCGTCTCTGATTTACAGCACGGAATTCAAACTCGAGTTGTTACAAGAAAATTGCTCTATCTTTGTTTAGAAACCATTTTATCAGGTTTAAACTATTTTTTTGCTTGAAAAAGAATGCTTTTAGTTAGTTTCTTACACATTTGCTGCACTGAAGAAAACAAAATGATGCGTGACATTTGCTAATTTGCATCTTATGACTAGCCACAGAACTCGAATCTTCCCAGGCGCGTAACATCTTTCAATTTTTTTTTTAACTCTCAGAAATTTAGCCTGTTTGTTTTTTTTATCATGATCTTCTCAGAAAGCCAAAAACATTTTTCACTTCATAGGCACTTCAAGAACTGTACAGTGCTAACGAGTCCTTGGACGAAACAGCTGTCCACGGTTACTCCAGTTACATGCTTTGAAGTTACTTGGGTGAAGCTGATTGTGCGCATGCGTGTAAGTTCTGTCCAAAACCGTGGCGAAGAATTTTGGTGTTTTTTGCTTTCTAAAGTTCTACGAAATTGTACGCGGTTACTATAGTATCTAGGTTACCACTCATTTTTATAGTAGGTAATTTCACTGACACGGATCACTCACCTTAGAAATGATCTTGCGGTCAAACATTTTTTCGATGTACAAGTACCCGACAGCGAATGTCAGACTTCTGTAATGCTTAGTTGTGCGGATACATGAGATCCATCTTGGCGTGGACGCATTCACCCCAAGGACTCTTTTTCGGTACTGTTCATCAGCGTTACGGAATGGCCGGGAGAGGAATGGAATGAGCTCTCGTACAATAGTCCAGATGAAATAGTTTGACAAATCCCTTTAAAATCGGAATTTAAACGTGATGATCAAGAAGGTACTACTAGTAGTCATTTGTTACCGTATTTTTTACCTTGAAACACAACTACTTCAAGAAAAAAATTAAACCAGTTGGATTTAAATTTCACATCAATTGCAACGAGGCAATAGCAAAGTGGCTACGCATTCCCAAAAAGCAGTAACCACAAAACAAGAAAATATACCAAACGAAGCCAAACAACAGTATTCAAGATGATAAAGAGAAAAAATTGATTTTTATTGAAAAAAAATTGAGATTTATTACCTTAAACATAACTTTAAAAACTGAAGATAAGGCTTGTCGAGAAATCAAAGGTACAAAAATTAATTATACATTCATTTTAAAATATTAATTTACATCAGAAATTTTCGTTGCAATCAGCTTGTTTTTGGCATAAACTTTACTTTATGATTCTGCATTGGCATTTTTGAATCATAAAGTCAGAATCTAATGCCATTGAGGTAAAACAAAATTTTTTGCTTATTGGGATTAGATTCAGCACAGGTGAAGTTCAACCTTTGAACTTGGCTTCATTTGAAAAGGAAACAAATCCTAAAAAAAAAACCAGGCATGTCATCCGACTATTATCGCTTGTCTCTGGCCGCTTACTCAAACAATGGGTCTTATTCGGACTTCGTCTTTCAGTTTTAAGGTTAACCAACAAAAGGTCTTAAAAGCAGCAAAACTAAGATTGTTTTAAAAAAACACAATACTTTTAAATTTAACAAACATGTTTCGACACTTCTAGAGTCATTTTCAGTGTTACAAAACAAATGAGAATAACTCAACATAAGTACTGAAATGGAATGAATAAATTACAATGATAATAATGATAGAAACAAAGATGAACAAAGGAATTATATAGATAGTTTCAAATTTACATGTTTAATTTGTGCATCGAAAGAAGGCTTTTCAAATTTAATGTGGATGTCCTGTTTGATCTTAAGTTGGACTTAATCTAAAATTTTGAAACAGTCAACAGAACACAGTGATCGACATGGCGGAGATCTCTCCAGGTGCCTGAAAACGTTCGAGGTCCTAATTTGAACCGACAAACCTTTTATTAGTACTTTGTAGAATCTCTCCCATACCCTTGAGGTAGTCTGAGGACGGTATGTTTATTAGTTCATCGTCTGTTAGGTTACCAACCCCTTCTCGGCTGAACAAAGCATTCAGGTGTCTCTTCCAAGGAAACTGAAAATGATTTTATTAGAAATTTTTGCAGTTAAATTTTTTGCAGATGTAATCTTGATTTAGTATAAGAATCTTAAGCAAAGAGGACGTGAACTTGAACTACTGCTGCTCCGCAAAATCACCTTTCTGGTTTACTCCTTACGTATTTGTGAGGTTCATTAAGATTTTTACTTCTTTTCTTTTTGCTTCGTGAAAAGAAAAAGGATTAAATGTTTCTCTATGAAGCTAAACAAATACTGAGAAAGTTTTCGCTGTCACGTCCACGTAGTCTCCACAACTCTAAAAAAGGTGTTTTCACATTGTAATTTTAGTGGCAACTCTTTGCACGTGCTCCGCTCGCTGCATTTCAACGTGCAGCTATTCTACTTTCTATTTTTGTTTGCCGCAGTCGTTGTCGGAGTCGCCGTTCTCGTTGCATAAAGTCCCTAGTATCTGATGCTGTTACAATTTATACGCTTTTTTTATATAAGAACCAGTAAATTTCCCAAGGTTCGTTGTTCTTAATTTTTTTATTATTTCTGTTTGTATAAAACATATAAAATAAAAAACAATCAAGGCCTTCCAAAACGATGGGCCTCGCATTTTAGAATAAATGTAAAACACCGCCAGACATCTTTCGTTTTATATTGTGTCGCTAAGGCAATTTATAAGTTTTAGTGAAATAACTACAAAAGACACTTTCATAGATATTCAGAGCCTCAACCTGAAATGTTTCTTATAAAACAATGTGTTCTGAGCAAAAAATCCAGTTCGATATTGTTTTCTAAAAATCTAGTGATAATATTTTCTCAAAACAATGTCTGTTTTTGTACGGGAGACGAATTATCCGTCTGGGCGAATTTGGGCAAGCTTATTTAGTGCGTATGATGATTCGTCTTAGTATAAATAAGGGCACGATGACAAATTATCCGTCCAGACAAATTATATCCGTTGTGCGTCTGCGAAGACGTATAATCTTAGATTCTTGGTCTCCACGGATATATCCGTCTGTGTGTATAAATACGGGAACAAGACAGATAATTCGTCGTCACGGCAACTTTTTGTACCCTGCCTTACATATATCCAGCGGTTTAACTCAGGAATTTAAGGCAAGATGGCGGATATGTCAGTGGATGGACGAAAGAAGGAGAAGAAGGCGCGCTTGCAGTGCAATTATTTCTAAAACTACGATGTAACACGTTTTGCGGTATACTAAAATTAGAAACCAGAAGTTTTATTGCAGCAAAATATATGTATTTACGACATCACAATTGTGTAACTAGTTTCCCAGTAGTTGTAAGCTACACGTTGCACTGGAAAGATGCAAACAAGTAGGTAGCTCAATTTTTCTTCAACTTGTTCTACAATTTTGTTGTCTCCAAGAGCCCTACATTTTGACGTCCTTATCCGAGAAGACATTAAAGTCTAACCATTTGCAGGTGTTAGAGCAAAAGTAGCACTTTTTCCTCAATTATTTTGAGACCCCGAGGGTTCGGCAGGCAACCCAACCCATTCCTCGGCTAGATTTTAGAATACCCCGACACTGCCTTCAATGAAATGGTCATTCATTCTGCGCATTGCTCGTTCTATAAAAACAAATGCGCAGAATACATTAACCAAAGTGTCGGGGTATTCTAAAGTTGCTCCCAAACCTCTCGCAAGTTAGACTGGCACCTTAACCAAACGGCGGCACTTCGTATATTTTCTTAGTTAAATCGGAAACTTAACATGTTTTCCGTACATTCGTACCTTGATAAAAACCTCGGAAGCGTGAAAAATATTTTCAGTACTGTCTCAGGTTCTCACTGATTTCTGATAATTAGTTTTCACCAGTCTATGAATGTACGGAAAAAATATATTTATTTTAAAGGAGATTAAAATTCCTCTTTAACTTTCTTTGTAACTATACTGCATTTAATTAGCGAGTGGTGAAATATAATCTCTCTCGTGCAGAGCAGGACATAATACGGTTAAACAGTCTTACCGCTGGTGCAGTGGCTTCCAGTTCCTTCAGTGTCATGACGTCAAGACTCTTTGCTCCAAATAACACTTTCTTTGGTGGTTTGATCTACAACCACAAAGAAAAGTGAAGTAAATCAAACTGTTTTAGTATATATTAAAACATATTGCAATTGCTGTTATTAAAATTGATGTTCACGACTCTTCTAAGCGCAATAGAGTGGCGAAGTGAAATTTGTGAACTTGTGGGATTTGTCAAAACCATCTGAGAGATCAAGACTAAAAATGTATTCTTGCAAAAAATCAGAATGTTGGAATCATTAGAGCATAACTGTTGTAATATCTCATCACTGATGGGTGTCAAAATGCTGAATTTTGGCATAGAGGCATTTTTCATCTTGATCTTTTTAAAAATTACAACCAAATTAGCGATTTCACAAATAAACGTTTTATGACGTCGTCACTTTAGTACTCTCTTGTTCCTTAATCCGTAAACACACTAATGAACAACATTGTAGTTCTTAGAAATACTGGTTAGTACGCCATATAAGTTTCCAAAAAAATTTGAGCCAATGAAAGAAAGATAAAACTTACCCCAACCTTAATTCAACCAATCACAAAGCTTGTTCGAGTCTTGAATTTCATAGGAAGCTTACATGGGTTAGGTACTATTAAACACGAGAGACAGTGTTTCATCACATTTACAAACACCGAGAAAATAGTTGAAAATAGGACGCGCAGCGGAGTATTTCTTAAGGAAATTTGAGGTCTTTAGAAGGTGATGAAACACTGTCTCGAGTGTTTGATTTTTCTTCTCAATCCAAACTAAAACTGAGGAGTAAAAGAAAAAATATCATCCTCAAAATATATTCTAATTAAGAACACATATCCAAATAATGGTCAAGGCTTTGAATTATTAATGAGTTTGAGAAATATTACATAACAGTTTAAATAAAAGTATAAAACTTCAACATTCGTTCTTTGTCCAAAGTTTACATTTTGAATAATTAAGTGTGATAGCCGTAGTGTGATTTCAATAAAGACAAGAAACAACTCAAAAAGCACTCAGAGAACGCAGTGTATTATGATCCCCACACAACATTACATTTACAGTCCTTGTAAATACAAGAATTCTAGAAAAAAGTTTAATTATAGCGCTGGAATTTGCACTTGCAGCACGAGTCTTACTACAAGTGTAAATTTCAATTGTAGCCATACAATTGTAAATGCGCTGAGTGTACTTGTATTGTAAATGACGCCTTATAGGCTTGTAGGCTTGTGTGCTTGTAAATTCAAAGTGATCCAAAGGCCGTCCATAAATTTTTGAGTTATGCTGCTAACTAACAAACAAACAAATAAACAAACAAACAAATAAACAAACAAACAAATAAACAAAACCCGGTAAAAATATAACCTCCTTGGGGGAGGTTATTAACTAAGTGTGATTGCTGTGGTGAGATTTCAATGAAGCCAAGAGAAAACGAAGGATAAAAGAATGAGAACAAAAAAATCAACGCAACTGTTTCGAAGTCATCCTGATTTCATTTTCAAGGATTTTATTCAATTTGATCTATGAGACGCTGTTTAATTGTGACAAGAGTCCCCAGTTGAACACTCAGATTCAGTGTGGGCTAAAGTGTTTGTTTAATTGTTTTATTTTCACACTTTACGCCCCTATTGTACTATTGTACTTTTATATGTTAAAACAAGACCTTGAATTTTAACTTAGATAAAATCCTTGAAAATGAAGTCAGAATGACTTCGAAACGTTGGATATTTGAATTGATTTTTGTTCTTGATACTTTACGAAATCTCTATTATTCAGAATATCCTCATAGTTGAACAGCAGCAGCTTTGTGGCTTGATGGACTCCGAAGGCCGCAGGTATTGATCCGGGTTTGGCCTTGAAAAATGTTTCTGGCCTTCATTCTGACCTTGCTGGCAGTGGTCCGTGTCACAATCTGCGCAGCTGTGTTTGCTTCACGTGTTTGAGGTTCACCCTATACTGGCGATGATGAGATCTCAGAAACAAGTGGCGAGACCTCGGGTGTTTCCAATCTAAACTTTTTATAGACATGATATACAATTCTCAGTTCGCGAATGTTAATCGTGCGTCGCGGGGACTTTTCACAAAATGATAGAAAATGTATAGGAAAGTCCTTTTTATGAGTTTTGTCAACGAACTCAACTATATTCTTCCACGTTTATTTTATGAGAGCTTCCACGCAACCAGTGTGTAACATCCGCTGACTTAAAAGCTGGATCACTCAACGAATACAATCTTTATGGAGGATTCAGAATCTTACCTCATTTTCTCTTGATAAAGCATATTTTTAGATACATTTTATGTGTTATTGATAATGGCCGAGACTAACGGATTTATATAACTGAAAAAAATCTAAATTTCATAGATTAAAATTATAAGTAACTCAATCCCCAATAGCACAAATTCGCGTAGACAAAATGGAGCGATTCTAATTTTATAGGTAGGCTTTTATTTATTTATTTATTATTTGCTCGTTTATCCATCCATACATCTATTCATTCATTCATTCATTCATTCATTCATTCATTCATTCATTCACTCACTCACTCACTCACTCACTCACTCACTCACTCACTCATTCATTCATTCATTCATTCATTCATTCATTCGTTCGTTCGTTCATTCGTTCGTTCGTTCCTTCGCTCCTTTGTTCGTTTGCTCGTTCCTTCATTCATTTGTTTATTTTTTTATGATGGTTGACTTGAAATTAAATTCAGAGTATTCAGAGGTTCAAATCTTGGTGTGTATGAAAACTTCTCTGTGAACAATATGTGGCTAATTGATGTCTGATGTCTGCGGGTGTGAGGTTCAGAATTTGGATTTGGAGGTGCATTGTCAGTGAAAATGAAGTGGTTTGGGGTTGGTTAGGAGAAATGAAAAAGGAGTAGAAAAAAAAACAATAATGAGAAAAAATGTTTTGCATTTTATCTCAAAACTAACTAGTTATTATAAACGTGAACTATTTCAAAACATAGCCAAAATATAATTTTGACTTGAAAAACAAGCAATTATATATATATTTATGCAACAAGATTTCTGTTATGGTGTTTTGTTTCGTCTAGTGCATATGTTATTAGTTCTAACCTTCGCCAGCTTCTCCTCTAGAGCAAGAACGGCCTTCATTTGCTTTCGCGTTGTTTGGTTGCCTCCTAGGAGCTGACCAACCTCAGTCATAAAGTCAAGGTAAGCTTCATTTGTCTTCGATTACAAGAAAATAAACGTGTGGTTGAACAAAATCGTGCAAGCCTTTTAAATAAACACAACCTGACTTTGTTTAACTTTCAAAATACATATTATATAATAAAATGAAAAAAAAAAAGTTAAAACTGCAAAAATCACTTGTGTCTGCCGCTCAGCAGTGATACTGGGTAGGGAAATCTTACTAAAAGATTTCGAAACAGCGGCTACAAATTTTCATCTCCGCTTCTTTCAATGTGACTAGACAAAAATCTCCTGTACCTCTTGTTAGAAGTGTTTTATTCCATAAACGTTTGCAAGGTACTTTTAAACGGTAGATGTGTTTTTATTAGGGAGGTGTGGACCAGCTTATACATAAGTATTTATTGAAGCACATATGATTATATACTAATTGATAAGCTTATTTGAATAGGTGTTTTAAATCCTGTAGTTTGCACGCCTGATCGTAACAAGTTTGCAGCGCCACGGGCAAATTTTGATTTTTTTTTGTCTTTACAAAGGCAACTCCGGATGGTGGTTGTGTAATGTAAAAAAATACAACACTGATTGTTTAAATACAAAGTTTAGTTTTATGCTAAAGTTACAATAGTTTAAAATAATTTATAATTTTATAATTGGGTTGTTCAAAACCCCTTGTGTTACCAAACGATAAAACCATAGGAAAGGTGTAGAATCTATATTATAAAGCAAATGCATGAAGAAGCCTATAAGCCGTGTTTTAGACGATGATAAAACACTCTGGTCATTGAAGAACACAAGGAAATGTAAAGGCCATTTGACTGCGGCTTTCTATAGTTTGTTCGTGCAATGCAATACTCGATCTGTCTTATCACAGTCTGTGATATAGATATATATATGACCCTGCGCGCGCTTTTGTCGATTGGTCAAATATCCACTTTTTATCAGCGTAAAAGAAAACAGAAAAAAGTTTTATTTTTTTAGCCACCGACATTTCCTCTTGCAAACATTTTTGTTAGAGATGGCGGAATACATTTTATTTGAAGACATTTATGGTGGAATTCTCCGGCTGCAAAGCAGCATGCAGAAAGTTTTGAAGACAAGTATAATTTATCAAATATTAAATGAACGAGAGCTTGATTTGTTTTACGGTAGTTTGTCTATCTTTATGATTTGTTGTTTCTACTCGCGGCGTGTAAATTCTACATCATAAAGCAATGCAGTTCACGTTTTCAATATTTCCTGTTCGTGTTCTCAAATGCTTGCCGTGTTTAGTTATCATATAGTGTAAAACATGGCTAAGGCTTCTTTATTTGTTGAATAAAACTTCAATTTTAAAGAAATACTGTGTTATAAACTTATATATGTTTTGGCTGTTAAAAATCTACGATCCATTCACGGGCTTCAGCTTGAAAAAAATGCCTTCCTTTACGAGATTTCGGTAATTACCCATTTCCTATAATTTGTACGTAATTTTCATAAATAGGAGCTGTATGAATTGGCAGTGTTTGAAATTTAAATAGCTTGAACAGTTTCAAAATCTTTCCGCAAAACCATTACAATTATTTACCTTGTTGTTATCTGGTTTTGTCGTGTTATATTGAGACGGTAACAGGCTGAAACTTGCTGGTGGCAGAATCTGAAATAATGGCATCAAAGTTCCATCAGTTATTCTATGTACAAACGTAACAAAACCGTTCAAAAACAAAACGACTTTCTAGATAATACTGTATGGTTTGACTAAAATGAAGTACTGAGTTGAAATTGATCTATTTCGTAAATAGCAGCTTTTTGAAAACCAAGATAAATCTTACGAGAGAGGTGTCTGTAGTCTTTAACGGATGAGAGCCTTTGACTCCCCCTGCACGGGACTCGCAGATTATCGCAGATTAGCTCCCGGCAAACGCGGGTACTCATTTGTGCATCCTTCTGTGACCGAATAGTAGATTCAGGGACTACAAGTTTGAATAGCTTATTCGTCCTACGACCTCATAGGCTACGAGTTTGAATAACTCATTCGTCCTACGGCCTCATAGGTTACGAGTTCGAATAGATCATTTGTCCAACGGCCTCATGGGCTACGAGTTTGAATAGCTCATTCCTCCTACGGCCTCATGGGCTATGAGTATTGATAGCTCATTCGTCCTACGGCCTCATAGGCTACGAGTTTGAATAGCTCATTCGTCCAACGGCCTCATTGGCCAAGAGTTTGAATAGCTCATTCGTCCTACGACCTCACGGGCTACGAGTTTGAATAGCTCATTCGTCCTAAGGCCTCATAGACCAAGAGTTTGAATAGCTCATTCGTTCTACGGCCTCATAGGCCAAGAGTTTGAATAACTCATTCGTTCTACGGCCTCATGGACTATGAGTTTGAATAGCTCATTCGTTCTACGGCCTCATAGGCAAAGAGTTTAGTAGCTCATTCGTTCTACGGCCTCATGGGCTACGAGTTTGAATAGCTCATTCGTCCTACGACCTCATGCGCTACGAGTATGAATAACTCATTCGTCGTACGGCCTCAAGGGCTATTAAATCGAAAATAATTCGTCCTCGAGGTCTAACTGTTAATTAGTACTAATCAGTTACAAACGAGTAGGACTGAAGGGAAAGAAATAAAAGGACTTTCTGCAAGCAACAAATATATAGCACTTGCATTTTAAAGTGGTTGTGTTTTGTCGATACAATTTGCGTAAAAGCAAAGTTATATATTTCTAAACTGAACTGAAAAGAAAGAGTCAACACTACACAACATGCTATGATAATTTCAAACAAAAAGTTATTAAATGAGAGAAAATTTTTTGCCATGTTGGCGCGCCTTTTCTGCCTTCTAAGTCACAATATCCCGGATTGAAACCCGCGACTCCAGCTTAGTCGAGCTTTTAACGTTTTCATGCATGTGTAAATATTTTTTATCCAAAATTTTTTACCTGCATTCCAACTTTAGTAAAGCAATTACTTTTACATTAAGACTTTGGAATACGTTGTTGTCAAAGAGTCATTTCGAACAAAATTAATAATTGAATTTTTTCTTAACTAAATTTATCTTTTTTTATGACAAGAATCGTTACTATAAGATTTCATTGACTTAAATACGTTAATAATCAAAATAGTTTCTGAGTCTGGTGCTATTCGCAGCTATTTCATGAAGTGGTTCTTACGCGTCCAACTTTCAGTTTCACTCGATCGATCTACAAATCATGATATCTTTTTTGATGGGCTAAGTCTTAAACAAACATTCTGCTGTAAATAGAAGAAGATTATTTTTTCGCACTGAAAATATTGAGACAGTATGCTCTAAGGTTCTACGTATACATTAGCATGATATTCTGATTATAATGGTTTAACACATAACAACCGCATATGTTCAACTAGCGAACTGATTATTTTATAAAGTAATTCGCGCGAGTGCATGGCGTTTAAAGTCTTTGATGTTGAAAGATTACTTTATAAGTACTTCTTGTCTGTTTATATGCAACGTACCTTTATTAAGTATTTGCTTGCATTCCGTAAATCCTCCACAACTTGAACTTGAAAAAGTGGCGACTTCGTTGTGGCGTACAATTGAATATTCTGCAGCACCTCATTTTTGTCCCAGTCTTTCTCATTCCATTTAGGAGCAATGGCCCACGATTTAAACTCTTGGATTAGCTGCAGCAATTGATCTTTCGCAGTTAGTTCCACTTCATCTTCATTCATGCATGATTTGTAGTAATGAACAGCTTTGAGTACCGCGTCGTTTGCGTCGTGCACAGCTTCTGTGTCAAAATCATTCAGAAGGTTTCGAAGAATTTCCGCATTGTCGAGCGTTAATTTAAAAAAAGTTCCGAATTCTGTCTCTGAAGGTGGAATAGGGTTTTTTTTAATCCATCCATCACACGCATAGTGAAAAAAGTTATTGCACGGATCGACAGACTCATTCAAATTTCCTTTAACTTCTGAGGCAATTCGTAAGCAGTCAACAGTGTTGCACATTTGTGGAGCAGTTTGGTTGCCGTTTGAATTATTTCCTGGTCCTTGCGCCTCTTTCGTGATCTCAAGGGCAAGCAAAATTGAAAGAATTAAGCAAGCCATTAAAAGAATTGCACAGAGCACGACAAGGATAATCTCAACCCTTCTGCGACCCTTTTGAAACACGATGTTACTGCTGTGTGCATGCGACACGCCAAAACTCTGTGCGCTGGACCATTTCTGATTCATGCCGCCGTCTTCCTCCCTATAGGCTTTGTTGTTATTATACATTTTCCGTCTGGTAGATCGCGATCAACGCAATTCTTTCGCCACGTTTATTAAGTTGCCAAAAATAAACACGGCCGTTAATAAATGAATGAAATACTTTTTGCTGTCTGAAATAGAAACTCAGGACTTTTCGTCGGTGTGGCTGGGTAAATTATGAACTCTCGTTACCTTTTTATTTAGGAGACCCTCAAGTATTGTAGATAAGGTTGAGATAATTTCTTCAATATCAAATGTTTCTTCACGGTGTAGTTCTACTTGCAAACGATGAAAGACACTAACAGATGCAGCGCTAATCAGCCGATCGAATCAAAGTTCAAGTTCACGGAATTTGGGTCAAAGTTAGTGGTGTGTGTGAGACCCGCTACTCTTGGAAACTTTGTGAACCTTTAATGAATGTTAAAACGTCGAAATTAGATTAAATCTTGTAACAAAACATCTGTCAATTAGCGGGAACGGCGCCCGAAAATTACTGAACTTACTCGCAACTGATCAAATCTGAGGTCATTAAAGTTTTTTCCATGAAAATCATTGTCGGTTATCTGATTAGTACAAATTACAAATACAATACTTTTTATAAAAGCCGTATTTCACAGAAGTATTCACGGCCTTAATCACGGATAGCAGCGTAGTCAGGCAAGGACTTATCCTTTCTGTTGTTATGGAGAGAATGGAGACACGCAATAAGATTTTTACAAAAATTTGACGTTCTTATAAAAAAAATATTGTAAAGAAACACATTGTGAGTCATCAGCCAGCTTGTCATCAGATCAAAAAACATAAAAAATTATTGCTAGATATATGAAGAGTGATGAGCGAGTATAGAGAATTATAAATATTTAGTTTTACCTTGATTTAAGTATAATTTTATCATAAACATTAGAATGTCTGATGCTTACATTTTCTGACAACCAACACAGTGTCATCTATACTATGCTTTGTTTTCATAGTTGAGAACTAATACTTATTAATAAAACTACAAATTTACACCAGAATTTGTATACTGTTGCCAAATATTCTCATAATTATCTGTAGGTACACGTATTTTTTTTCACAAGAAGCCTCTTTAGCCCTGAGACTCAAAGTTTCTTAAAATTTGACCCGATTTAGCCCTGAAAGTTTCTTAGGATTTCTTATTTTCTTGAACACTTCGTCCCAGAAACAGACTAAGAAACAAACTTTTATTCTCATCTTAGCTCGTTTGTGGCTGGATAAAATGAAATTTTAAGAATAAAACACTAAAAATGTATTGAGGAATGAACTAGGAAATTAAAGAAATGCCTTTTTCAAGTTCCGTGTCATTTTTCTTATTTTGGCATATTTAGGAAATTTCTTGGTTCAAGAGAGTTTAGCCTTAAAAGTTTCTTAAGATTTTTAATATATCATACCCTATATATAAAGTGGTTTCTTAAAAAAAATGTTGTACAAACTTGTAAATGTAATACTATTTTAATACCAAACGATCTTTATTTCAAGATGATATTAGCAGAATTCCGGTCCGTACTGGTATAGCTACTGTAGTTGTTCAATAAATATTTTGGTTAGTATACCGTATATATACCAAAAGTATAAAACCAAATGCGGTTTTCAAAACCTATGATTATATGTGCTCAATCTTTCGTCAGCTAATTCCACATTTTTGACTTTTCTGTCATTTCAACCTTTAAGCTTATTTATTTTAAGACAAGAGTTCAGATTTCAAATGCAAATCAAATAACAATACAACTTCTCCCGCCAAATCTATCAGTACGCTTGAAAATCGCGGCTTCAGCGATTGACAACCAACGTAATGCATGGCTATGATACATTACTTGTCCTATAACAATAAAGAAGCTAAGCTAGAGAAGAGGCTCTCTAACTTTTAGCCGTTGTTAAATGAACAAATGATTTCTTATTTTGTTTGATCTGAAATGAGGTAAAAACCGATATAATTATAGTATTATTTTATCACTTTTAACCTTTGACTGTGCACAAAATACCGTGCTATGGAAGATTGCAAAAGATCTATTAAGATCTATCAAGATGATAATGAACAAAATTTTTTTGTTAAACAACAGTAATAAAAACATTCGTTTTTTAAATCTTAACTTGACGTTTTATAATTGTATGTTACAAGATACATTATCAAAAGTGACCTAACCGTTAAAGTTATCACTTTAATATAACAAAAAAAAAATCCTGATATTGCTGACTACGTCAAAGCTACTGGCCATAACATCAAATACTATCGTTTTGATATCCTTGCATATGGAAAACAGATCAACACTGTAAAATTAAAGAAACATTATTGATACAAGGGAAGCCTCACATATCGATTTTGCTCACAAGAAACGTCAATTTTACGTTTCTCTCGAGACCCTCAAACCCCCCCCCCCCCACATTAGAAACGTCAAAAATATTTATCGATATTTTTGTGATCTGAAAACATTGTAAAATTTTTTAACATTAACAGAGAATACGCTCTATGACTTTATTTAAAATGTCTTTGATGAGTTTCCATCAAAGTCAATTTCATCATTAAATGCTTCAATAACGATTTGATTCCTCTCAAACTTCTGCGAGACTTAAAAA
>JAOTRI020102535.1:0-13992 GCA_028564885.2 Zoanthus sanctaehelenae
AGATCGACCACATGCGTGTTTTACGATTACGTGCTACTTGATACTCCCGCTACATATTTTAAAATACAACAAATAAGAAAACTGTTTTTTTATTGCTAATAAACATAAACTCCAGCTCATATATGACAATCACGATTGAGACCCAACTGCAATCACATTTAAATCTGTTTTTCTTCTTCCAATGCCATGTCAGGCATGGTACATATTGTATATATTTTCAGAGTGATTTTGCGACTGTGCGATATTGGTTAATGCAGTAGCTTGACTTTTAGCAATATAAAGAAAAGTATAGAATGGACGTTATGGGGGGAGGGGGGAGGGGGTTTCAGGATAACGTCCATTGGACGTTATTTAAAATTTTTTTGATTTGTCGACGCCCCCAAACTATGATAAGACGTAAAAACTACTGCCAATCAGGTCCTTGCTTTTTGCGGATCCTGAGTTATCTAAATAAACATTTCCCTCTTAACAGAGACGCCTAGTAAAGATTTTTTGTATTCTTGATATGAACTTCTTCTAAAAGCTTGAGTATCGGAATGAAATTGTTTGTTTTTACGATTTTCTCGATGAAAAACTTACGTTTAGATGTGGCAATATATGTAGGACAATATATGTATATTATAAAAAGAATTGCCATTTGCTGAAGTTAAAAATACCATATTTAGGTTAGTTGTCATTTCCGTTCTGTAACGTCTTGAATAAGTTAAATATAATTTAAATATTCTGAAAGCACATTTGTCTTTTGTTGAAAAATATTTATAAATTTGACAAAGCATTCAGCCTAAGTCGTTTCGGGTCGTGAGGCTGGTATATATCAGTGGAATACAATATTATGGCCCTTTCAGAGCAGTCAAAAATGTTGGTTAAACCTGTTGGCCCCTTTTGGATGGGATGATCAGACGTATTGGACAATGTTTGGCGATGCTGCGTGAAGTTTACCATGGGTACCAGAGCTCTGAAAAGCCTTGGGGAAGAGAGACGAGGGACTCGGGAAATGGAGATTTTCATTTCTTGTACACACGGGAGAACTATCATAAGGATATTTATACTATCTTTCTCATGTTTGCCTTTATTCAATTCAAATAAAGAAAAAACAAATACGAATAAATTGCAAAAAAAATATAAAGTCAAGAAACATATCATTAATATAACTGCCGTCTGGTTAGCCTAGTTGGTAAGGCTCCAGACTAACGTGCGAGAGGCTCGGGTTCGAATCCTGGCGCGGCCGGACTAACACTCAGGGTCTTGAAATCTTAAAATAATTGAACGTCTGCAAATGGTTAGACTTTTGCGTCTTCTCGGATAAGGACGTAGGTCCCGTGTCCCCAATAAGTTTATAAAAAGCTTATTCTTATTCTTATTCTTATTCTTATTCTTATTCTTATTCTTATTCTTATTATAATAATATACGAAAATATACCAAAAGAGCTGATAGAAAGATTGATAAACTCAATGTTTTTAAAACCGCTACGCAACTCCCTTACAAGATTAGCATATTTAGTGTTTTTTCTTTTAAAGTTATTTTCAAGATTTGATTCAAATCCAACCGTTAATTCAAGTATATATAGAGAACCAGATGATGTTTTAATAATTAGATCAGGACGAAAGGAGTCTACAGTTTTGTAAAGTATGTTTACGATCCAAGTAGCCAGTTGTAAATTACCTTTTCTGAGTGAGATTTACAATTGTTTGTAAAATTATTCTTTAAAAAAATAAAGTTTTCATTGTTATTATTATTCTACCAAAAAAGTAATTTGAATTGAAACTGAAATTAATTCATTGAAAAAAAATTGGAATTAAACTAAAAAGAATTTAATCAAACTGAAAAGAATTGAATCAAACTAAAAAAAATTGAATCAAACTGAAAAAAAAGTTATACTGGCAATTTTTACTGGCCTAAAACTGTTATAGCCCACGTTGCTATGGAGTCAGCGGCGCGCACTCTGAGTTGTTGGGAACTTTAGATTCAATTTGAAGGTAGTAGGCGCTCGTACGAAGAGCTCAAGAACGAAATGAAAAAGCTGAGAACAGCAAGTAATAAAAACTTACTTGAAATACAAGAGCTGGTGGTTCAAAGGTTAAGTGCAAAAGTCTCCGGAAATGCGCAAAAAATACAAGCGCGTCGGCTCACGTGAGTTTGTGCCTTACGACGAGGATTTTACCATCGATTGGATTACAAGGGCGTGCGAGCGTTATTTTCTTTCCTTCCTTGAACGCAATGACCTTACTTGCGACGTATTGGCGGGCGAACAGGGTCCTTCTTGCTATGCGGTAACGCAAATTCGAAATCTCGGGCCTTAAAGTACATTATGTCAGGTTCACATTTACCCAACGGCACGTACAGAGCAACAACCGACTGTTATCAGCACAGCACAGAGGCGACCTTTCAGACAGCCAAGTCTGCATTCTCAGCTGCTTAATTCATTTCCTTCTGGAACCCTTCCTACGAACGCTTTCTGTCTGCCATGATTGAATCTGAAGCTCCCAATAACTTAGCGTCCGAGCCGCTGACTTCATAGCACCGTGGGCTATAGCAGTTTTAGGCCAGTATAAATTTTTTATTGTTTCTCAGTTTGATTCAATTTTTTCATTTTGCTTCAATTTTTTCAGTTTGATTCAATTTTTTTCAGTTTGATTCAATTTTTTCAGCTTGATTCAATTTTTTTCAAATTGATTCAAGTCTTTTCAGTTTCTTTAATTTCAATTTTTTTTCAGTTTAATTCCAATTTTTTTTCAATGAATTTGTTTCAGTTTCAATTCACTTTACTTTCGTAGAATATTTTTAATTTGTTTCTTTTTTTTGGTTATTGATTTGTAATATTGTTTTTTTATAAATTTGAATTAAAAAAAGGCAAACATTTAAAAAACAGTGTAAAAAGTAAAAATCCTTATGACAATTCTCGGCCACCATACACGAGGTTGAAAACTTCATGAATTTCGCCACAAGTAGATAAGGATCTGGCGTTGTGTTAGCTGAATTTTTTTTATTCATCACGTGTTTTCCATGTTTTGTTCATCACGTGTTTTTCACGTTTTAACCAATTACTCTTTCTATCGACAGTTAATGCAAAAGCGATGTTTAAACATCAAGAGGCTTCAGAAGTGGACGCATATGTCACTGTGACGTCATCTCGAAATGATAGCTTTCAACACTTGCTAGAGAGCAACCCCTTTGCGCTTCACGATGCTATCGAGTCGGATAACAGAGATTTGGCAGCTGCTTTATTACACTGTGGAGCTGATCCTAATACGGTAAACAAGGAAGGTTACGCTGCACTTCATCTTTCTACTTTCCAAAACAACAAAGAGATCGTTTCTGAATTGTTACAACGAGGTGTTAACATCAAGGCAACAAACAAAGATGGAGATACAGCTCTTCATCTTACTGCAGCAACGAACAACAAAGAGATTGCTCTCATGTTATTGAACAGTGGTGCTGATTTCAATTTATCAAACAACAAAGGCAACACCCCTCTTCACACGGCAGCGTGGTTTGGCGCTGAAGAGATCGCAATTGAGCTAATTCGTCGTGGAGCTGATGTCGTTCGAGAGAATAACAACGGAAACAATGCTCTTCATCTTGCCTGTATGAGCAATTGCAAAGAGATAGCTGTCGCTTTGTTACAATGTGACACTAGAAACAATATCAATGCTTCTGTTCAGGGTGATGAAAATGAAGACGGGAAGAGAGTACATGGCCTGGCTTCTCACTCAGCTAATGTCGATAAAATGAACAAGAGTGGTGATAGTCCTCTCCACATTGCTGCTTTGAGCAACAGTCAAGAAATTGTTGACGAGTTAATAAAACATGGCGCTGATATTCATGCAGTGAATAAGAGTGGATATACACCACTTCATGTTTCTTGTTCGTGTAATAGCAAAAGTATTTGTGTTGAGCTGCTAAAACATAAAGCAGATGTCAATATATTGAATAAAAAAGGGAACACAGCACTTCATCTCGCTTGTATGAGTAAAAGTAAAGACATTGTTTTACAGCTGCTACAGCACCAGGCTCCTGTCAATGTCTCCAACGAATTTGGCGATACTCCTCTCCATCTTGCTGCTGCCGAAAACGATACAGAAATTGCAATTGCCTTGATAAAACATGGCGCCCACGTCATGGCAGTTAACAACAAAGGTAACACAGCTCTTCATGTAGCTACAAAACAAAACAACGAACAGCTTGCCACTGAACTACTAAAGAGGGGCTCAAATTGCCTTGTATTAAACACTTCAGACGAACATCCAATCGGTCTTGCTCTAAATCAAACAAATACAAGTTTATATTACATAATGCTTGAAAGTATTCCATCAAATCCTCTTCTGATAAACAGACTTGGCCAAACAGCTTTTCACATTGCAACAAAAAGCTTCAATAAAGATATATTAGAACAACTGATATTAAGTAATTCAAGAAAATCTAACAAAAGAGTTGAATCTGATGTTCCGAAGGAACTCCTTTTAAACTCTGGAGATATTGAAGGAAACACTCCTCTCCACTACTGGGCACGAGAATTCTATCAAGACCCCCCTACGTCTATAGCTGAAGATCACGTGACAAAAGTGACAGAGTATGGTCAATGCTTAATTGATCTTGGAGCATTAGTAAACGCTAGAAACAGTCGAGATCTTACTCCACTGCACGTTGCAAGTTCGTGGGAAATTGTGCAAACTCTTGTAAAAAACGGCGCTTGCTCAGATGCCATTGATTTATATAATGGAGACACTCCGCTAATAACAAGAATAAAATTATTGAAAAGAAAATCATGTCATGTTTATGAACGATTAGCAACTCCTAAAAATGAGCAAAGATCTGCTTCTTCTCTCGAAGAATGGCAAGAGCTTGCACAGAAAGGGATGGATCCTCTAGCTGTCAACAAACAGGGTGAATCAGTTTTAAAGATTCTTATGAGAAATAGTAATTTTGTTTTAGTTAATTCGTTAATCTCATTTCTAGAGGGGACAAATAATGTTTTAGAGCACATTGAAAAGGGGGCGATTTTACATCTGGTTTGTGCATCAGGCGCTGACGAGCTGCAAGTTGCTTTTGACAAACTGCTGAAAATGCGCGTGAATGTTAATGCTATTAACGAGGCTAAAGAGACTGCGTTGCATCTTGTGTGTAAAAAACTCACAGCCATCAGAGATAGCAGAACCATGATATACCACTGGACCGCAAATCGTCTTTTAGCTTATGGAGCTGACCCGCGCCTCAAAAACAAAGACGGTGCATCTTGTTTTGATATCAGTGAAAGTGTTCCATCAGTAATTGAACTTTTGAACGAACCAGTAGATTTGAGCTCAATTCCGCCACTATTGAAGTGGTCTGAGCCAAAATGCCAAAACTACAGGGACAAAGTATCACAGGTTGTACGGCACCAAAAATCTTATCGAATTGAACATTATCATTATCATAACCAACCCATCGGGTCAGGATCTTTTGGAAATGTTTTTGCCGGCGTCGATGAAAGAAACGGGAGAGAAGTAGCCGTGAAACGAATAGAGAAGCAAAGAATGTTTTGCCCAGAAGACCAACGAGAGATATTTAACCTTGTCAAATTGAGAGACTGTAATGAAATTGTGACATACATCGATCACTGTGAAGATTCCCATTTTATTTTTTTGATTCTTGATTTAATGGAAGGCACACTAGATGAGTACTTGGACACAACCCCGAGAGATGGTTCAATTGATATCTCCCTCTGTCAAGATATAGTTAACGGTGTTTGCTTCTTGCATCAAAACGATGTTATGCACCGTGATATCAAACCTGGAAACATTCTTTACAAGAGTTTTCCCAAGGTGTGTCTAAAGCTTGCAGACTTCGGTTTAAGTACAAAGACGTGCATCAGCAAATCATTTCAAACAGCCAGTGTGATGCACTCTGCGGCTGGAACGCGTTGTTGGATGGCTCCCGAGCTTCTCAAAACCACTGAAAAATCCAGTTACTCCGAAGCATCAGATGTATTTGCTTCTGGTCTCGTTATCCACTTCCTCCTGGCAGGAAAATGGCATCCGTTCACCGAGCCGTCGAATGTAAACAAAAGTGTTATTGAAGTTCAAAACGAAACGGAAAGAAATATCATGGAGCATCGAGTTTTCTATCACGATAGCTTAACTCCTGAAGCACGAGATGCTATTGAAAGGATGCTCGCTGCGGACAGAAATAACCGTCCCACGATTGCAGAAGTTAAGTCTCACCCGATATTTTGGGAAAGAAAGAAAATGGTCCGGTTTCTCCAGGCTGTTGGGAATCAGCGCGAGGTCCAAAAGCCAAGACACCTGGTACAAACGCATTCACCTGTCGAAGCTCAGTTAGAGAATATGTTGGAAAAAGAAATTACAGCCATGGGGTGGCAAGACTCGATTCTCCACGTGTATGCTGAAATGACTAGTTCGGGGGGACGTCGTTACAACACGATGTCTGCTGTCGATCTGGTACGATTTGTTCGCAACGCCTACGCGCATGTGTCAGAGTACAATCGGTCAGTATCTGTGCAACAACTTCTGTTGAAAGAATATATTTTCTTTGAAAAGTTTCCATCATTGCTGATTGAAGTTTACAAAGCTGTAATAAAGCACGAGTGGGACAAAACTCGTGTAGAAATTCAATCAGTACTCAAGATGGAATGACAGTTGCAGGAAAAATCTCTCAAACTCCGTTACAACCAACCAGTCAATATTGATGACCTTCGCATTTAGATCATCAAACATAACATCGTCACTATTTACTTGCGCGAAACTAAGTTCATCAATAATTGACAATTATTCTGATATATATTCACTCAACGGAGTGCGTAGCGCCTAGTTGGCAATAATCATCTCATATCCAACAAGCGCGATTGTAATAATTGCTTTATTAAATTTTGACCTTTCCGATTTCTTGAAATGACAAAAAAATATTAAGAAGTTTATAACAAACATTGCAAGTTTGTTTCTACATATGGTCATTCATGAGTTAATAACCGAGATTGAATGAACCAATCAGAGCGCTAGAAACGCAATATTCGAGGATGAAAGTTTGATAATATCAATGATAAATCTGTATGCTCTAGTCTCATCTTAACTGAGTTTTACTGTTAACTTCTTTGCCATCGACTGAAATAGGATCGAAGTTTGACACAACAGTCGATCAAACGTAGTTGATTTAGGACAGAAGTGTAAAATTAATTTCCTCGATGCATACTGAGATCGACATTTCACCCAGAGTTCGCTTCTCGACCTAGTCAATCGTTACAAAATTGGTTGATATTAATCTTGACATTTTACCCGGGCCTAACTCATACGTAAGGTTGAAAAGGTGATCCAATTCGTCTAAATGTTACATACTTACCACATCGGAAGAATTGAATTGTTTTGTTAAAACAATTCTTTCGATTGGCTCGATCATAATTTGTCCGACAATCACAACTAAATTTTTAATTGTTATTGTAAAATGTTTTACTAGTTCCTAAGAGTGCTCCATACACCATAAGGTAGAGCTAGATAAAATATAGAACGAGATAGAAAGGTTAAAAAAAACTTAAAAACCTTTTTAACTTGTGTCTAAAAATCCTGTCTATCTCGTTTTATATTTTAAATATTATATAAAATTATGGAAATTTCAATTTTAAACTTATCCCATTGTCTTGCGATAGAATGAGGAGTAACTGGAAGTGTATTGATTTTCATTAACCCCTCCTCATTTTATAAAAGTATGTACCGTTAGGATGCATATGCATGAGGCTTGCGTAATAGGTAGCACAACTCCTAACCCTTAGGCCATTAGCTAAACCTCATTCAATACTACTAAATCCTTATACAAGCCTAGTGGGCCGTGGGGCCGGCGCTTATCTCCGGTTTCTGTAGTGTTAAGCGGATGAGAGTCTTTGACTCCCCCTGAACGGGACACTTATCTATCGCAGATTAGCTCCCGGAAGGATGGAAAGATGAGTTGGCTTAAGCGGAAAAGAAGGTCACACAAATATTCGAATTTCAGCAAAGTGCCGGGCATCGAACTCGGGACCTTGTGGTTGGAAAGATTTTACCAACTGCGCCAACCGTCTGCCAATACTAGCAAGGTCTAATTGAACATCACCACGACACAAATTTAGTTAGCGTGATACAAAGGCACTTAGCGTTACGCTGCATTCACTGTATTTTATTTTGTTGCTAATACGTTTTGTTCAATTCCTCTTTTATTTCGATAAAAATGTCTAATACAATGCACACCACCTGCATCCTCTATTCAACTTGGTATTCAACTAACCAACCATTTGAACCTTTAAAGTTCAAATGTAGGTTAATTCTAGGTTCAGTTTCTGAAAATTTTTTTTGAAATCTGACTTTTATTTATTTTTTTATAAACGCTCAAAGTTGTAAGTTCTAAGTCTTGAACAAGCAATTCGGAGTCTAGGTTCGAATTAGGCTCTGACGTCATAAAGTTACTCGCCTTCCCGATTTTGCATTGTGGATTCCAAACTTTACAATTAACACCCCCCCTCCCCCATCCCAAGCCACCCCTGGGCATTTGACCAGCTTTCAAGCCCACGGAGGCGGGAATTTGACACCAGGATGTGTCCCGGGGATCGAGCAATTGAACGTAAGGGAGGGGAGGAGTCGGGCATTTGAACAAATTAACTTATAAGTTTTTCTAAGAGCCATACTCCGACATTAGTAGTTTACATGCACTTATAAGTGGTATATTTTTAAAGTATTATAATGATTTGAAAAAAACCAAAATATCTGGCTGAAAGATTCTTAGTTCCCACATTGAACTAGCATAGCATAATTCAAAGCATTTCTCAAACAATGTAATACGTTTTAAATCGCCCAGCCTTTTATGCACTTATCTGTGATTCAAGAATGTACAATATTTGGGCCTAGGTGAAAATTACTTTTGTAATCCTAGTTACCCAGCTTAAATAAAGTGGATTGTTATTATTAGTAGTATTATTATTGTTATTATTACTATTATTATTATTGTTATTGTTATTATTATTATTATTATTATTATGCGTCAATAACAGCATTTGGCCGATCGAAATATAGTTACTTCAATTTATTCTCGTTGTGTGTCAACTTTTCATATTTATTTTTTTAAACCTTCATATTTTGGTTGACTTGGTCCGGCAAGGATCTAACGACACAGAAAGTTGTACGCGGGTTTTGCTACAAAATTATTTTTAATAACAGCATCGATCGCACACTCTATCATATTTAATGGTGGGCTATTTGATGGGAAATCTTTTCGCGGGGATGGAGAATTTGATCATACTGAAAATCTCAAAAGTTTAAATGCCCGGTGATGAATGTTTAATCTTCGATTGGATTGATGCATTAAGGCCCGTTTAAACGGATCAAACATGTTGGTCAAACATTGATTGACCCGTTTGAACAGCACGATCAAACATGTTGGATAGTGTTGGACGATGTTGGATGAAGTTTGACTTTGTTCAAACTTTTCATCAAACATGATGCAATGTTTACGCGCTCGTGATAAAAAATACGCAATCTTGTTATAAAAATTCATATGCCTGATACCGAGATCCAACACTCGATCATCAAACATTGATCAAACACCGTCCAACACCACCCAACAATGTTTGATGATGTTTGACCAACATGTTTAATCCGTTTAAACGGGCCTTAAGAAACCATTATCACAGCAGTTTCTGATTGTGGATTTCTTGTTCGAAATGGCGTTATATCTGACAATAATATTTAAATCGAATGTTTTCAAGTCTCAAGTTTCAAGTTTTAGTAAGTATTAAATTGATACATACAAGAAAAGACATACCACTGCTCGTAGTTAGCTATAGCTATTCGAGACAAGCAGTGGGTTGACGCATATAATTAAATAATAACAAATTTCATACATTAAAGATAAAATAAATTTACAGAAATAAGTATAAATAATTAAGTATTGACCAGTAAAATAAATTTGAGTTTTGATAACGTTTTTAAGCTGAAACACTTGTTTGCCGTTTGAAATTCAATATGGCGTTTAGAGCATCGCTTTGATGAAAAAAAAAATTAGAGAAGACGTAGGACTGTAACATGCACAATCTCCGAGAAGATTCATATTTCCATATGTGTTATTTTATTTAAAATGGAAAAGTGGAAAAATTCTTGGTGTTGTGATTGAAAAATAAATGTTCCACGAACCATGAAGACAACCATAATGTAAAACAAATAAATCGTGTTAATGTTCCTAGAGCAGAATAAGTAAGTTTTATCTTACTTGCATAAGGTCCGTGTGTGACTATGCTGTTCCTGTGTTTCACTCATAGCTGCCTAAGTATCTATACAATCGATCTAGAGCGCGTTCAAAAGAGGGCAAATCCAATCATTTCCCCCAATCACAAATACATCAATCAAAATACTCTTTTATAGACACGCGCTCTTTCGATATACGTTTTAACACAAGCAGGACTAAAAAGAGTTTTAACACCTATCACTGTAATCGTGTTAAACTTTAAAATTACCTTATTAACAAAGCTATTCATGGGATCCTGTGACTATTTAGTCATCTGTGTATAATCTTAGGTCTGCTGATAGTTTAGTGATCCATTGATTAAAGCTAAGAAGACTTTAGGAAATAGAGCATTTGCCATTGCACCAAAATTATGGAGAGCCTATAGAATTAGGTCAAATTAACTTAATTTCTCTGTTTAAACACCAACTAAAACAAATTTGTTTAGGCTGTTTTATTGTTAACTATAGTTCATTATTATAGTTATTTTTTTGTTACATTTTAAATGTTTGATATTAATATTTATCTTTATTAGCAGTAATTTATTTTTAAATGTATTTGTAATGGGCGATAGATCATTTTTATGAATATCGCGCCGCATAAGTGATTAAATTATTATTATTATTATTATTATTATTATTATTATTATTATTATTGTCTAGGCTTTGAAATCCCTTCTGTCGGAAAATGCTCCTCTTCTATGGGAATGGAGAATTTCACGATTCCAAACTCGGCGATCTCGGCGTCTTCTGTTCTTAACAATTACTATGCGTACTGTGGACGTTTGAACTCTCAAACAAATAAGAACGGTCTACCCACAGGTCATTGGTTTGCAAAAACAAACGATGAGAACCAATGGCTTCAAGTAAGTTGTATTATTTTGGTTGCTGCGAGTAGTATTAGCAATGTACATTTGTGCAGACAATACTCCTTGCCGTTCCATATACCAAATGAAGGTTTTTAGTAGATCCCAATTAGATGCACTATTTTCACTGGCCTGCTTAGCCTCTATAGTTATTCCAGCCAGCCAGCATCGATCTACTTCTTAGCCTTTGAGCCGAGGATGTGAAGAATACAAGATTTCAAGCGAGCACACAGTTATTTTTAAGAAAACTCGCGTGGAGAGGACAAAATCTTCCTCTCGAGTACGACTTTGTTGGAGAAAGCTCGCGTGCAGTTAAAGCTCGCACCCTTTGTCCTTGTCCTTGTCGTAGTCCATTCTTGCTTGAGGTCTAATGTTAATTATAATCATTGTGACTAATTATTGTAGTAAATGTTGTTGGAATTGCATACATTCTTGCAGTAGGAACACGTGTCACTTTTTTAAAGTAAGTTTTAACAAATTTCAATTGTTATGTGTCCGCATTTGTTGCTGTATGAGAGCTATTCTGAAAAATTAAAACACAACATGTATAGCGTCTAACTCGAAAACCTCACGGTTATTTTAGACTCTAGGCATTTCTTAAATAAACATTTTTTTACTCGTGGTACCGTGGTACCACGAGTCAACGTTTGGATTCCATTTCTTTTTCTTTTCTCTTCGTGTCGCGATTAGCGATTCGGTCCAGTGACTGCCATATTTGTGATTTGTCCCCGGTCGCACGCGGTCAATGCCTCTGGCGGTGATATCATAAGTCGGAACGTTAACGCCCCACTTCTTTTTTTCTTTTTCATCACCCAACTGGAGTTCGAAGGAAGGAAGTAGTTTGAGGGTTTTTGAAACTTATTTGCCAGTTAAAATAACTGAATGCAACTACACTTCAGTCTCCACTCGTACCACGAGTAAAGGCTTAACGAGCCTCTTGTTTATATTTTGATACTATAAATATTTACAAAATAAAACAAAGAAATGTAAAATTGTAATCATGAAGGTATGTAAATGAAATGCAAATAAATACGTATTGTATTGTATTGTATTGTATTGTATTGTATTGTAATTGCAGTTGTATTGCCAATTTCTCCGAACTTAACCCATACTTCTCATTAAACTTGTTTGAGAGAATGTAACTTTTTATATTAACACAATTTTTTATAACCAATTGGTTAAACATTTGTATCTAAGCCTTTATGTTTTAATGATGTTAAATATTACAATTTTTGTTTTATTTTCTAATTCTCGTTCCACTTTTGTAGTTGTACGACATAAGCATAATCCAGGCGCACATCGTCCTATTCGCATATAGTCACGTGCATACTTGAAACGACCAGAAAATCTTGCAATTTTTAGTATTTGTTTTTATTTTTAACAGTTTACTTGTATGCCACCAAGATTTTGTGATGAAAATAGCAGTTTACACAACAGAAAGAAAAACGTCTTGTTCTTTACTTGTAAATGATATAACTATACTATAAAAGCAAAAAACGCTACATAGGGTTTGCTCCAGGATCCACAACCAAAACATGTTTTTTTTGCCACAAGTTTGCTCAAAATAAGGGCAAGGGGCTTTGTAATTTGCTTGTATTCGCACAACTATTTCGAAAAAGATATTAAAGAATGCAGTGTTTTTCGATCTGGGCCCAGTTGTTCAAAAGCCGATTAGCTTTAACCCAGGATTAAATGTTTAACCCTCGATCTTGTTTCTAATCTTACGAGGAGAGATTTTAGCTGTAATTTTGGGATTAACAAGACTTTTCTTAGAAAAACCCAAACAGTATTCATAAAAAACCGTTTACCTTTTCTTAAAGAAGAAATTCCTCTTTGAGATTTTGCTTAACCCAGGGTTAAACTTAACCAGTTTTTGAACAACTGAGCCCTGTTCACTAGATGTGCGTAAATGACCCCTGTCAATAAAGGCACATAGGCATAAGAAAAATGAAAATCTTTCATATTTCTAATGCTTATATTACGTGTGCATCAACCTTAAAACTTTAGAAAATAATTGTTTTTCTTCCGATTTTAAAGGTCAACTTTGGTGCTTGGGTTGAACTTCATGCCGTAGCCACGCAAGGAGCGTTTAAATCGGACTATTACGTGAAATCTTATACGATTCTCTTTAGCTACGACGGAGTCTTCTTTGAATCTTACAAACAAAGTGGAAAAATTGCGGTAACTAACTTTTAAGACTAACATGATGATGACAAACTAAATATTGGTAAATCTTACTTCTTGTGGTGAAATGGTATCTTGATAAAAGCGAAATCCTTGAGGATAATGACTAAATATTGGCAAAACGTCAGTGTTTTAAAACCATTCCTATTATTTTACTTTTAACAAGAAAAGTGTTATGAAAAATCATATTTTTTATTGTGAAATGTTATCTTGATAAAAGCTAAAGTCATACATGAGTACAGTATGAAACGATGTCAAAACGTTAGTGTTTGTTTTAAAATCATTCTATATAACTGTCCTTATTTTAATGATTAAATGCTATCTTTATAAAAGCTGAATCCATACATGATTATGGCAACTTAATTTTGATGAAAAGTCAGTGTTTTTTTAAATCGCCGCCTGGTTAGCTCTGTTGGTAAGGCGCCAGTCTGCTGTGCGGGAGTTCTCGGTTCGATTCCCGGCAGGACCACCACTTAGGGTCTTAAAATAGTTGAGGAGAAAGTGCTGCCTTTTCTCTAACATCTGTAAATGGTTAGACCTTCACTCAGTGTATTACAATAATTGAGGAGAAAGTGCTGCCTTTTCTCTAACATCTGTAAATGGTTAGACCTTCACTCAGTGTATTACAATAATTGAGGAGAAAGTGCTGCCTTTTCTCTAACATCTGTAAATGGTTAGACCTTCACTCAGTGTATTACAATAATTGAGG
>JAOTRI020102546.1:0-5000 GCA_028564885.2 Zoanthus sanctaehelenae
CTCCAACATAACGAATATTAAATTTACCATAATTGGTTCTTATTTTGGTTATGTAGAAAGAATCTCTCGAAGCTAACGGTGTATTATAGTTATGTACTTTATTTATAGGTCTGAAGAAGTCTTGAAAAACTGATGGCAGAGTGTAATGAAAATCATACATAAATAAGCAGTTGTTCAAATAGGTTATATCATTTAACTTTAGTATATCCAGACATTGAAAGAGAGGGCTAGAGTGAGCTCTGAAGTCAGAAAAGGTTATTATCCTTAAAGCTTTCTTTTGAAGGGTAATAAGTGGTGTGAGAGTAGATGGATAAGTATTTCCCCAGGTTATGACAGCATACGTTAAGTGTGGATAAATTAAAGTATAATATAATTGTTTAAGTATCGATAAAGGAACAAAGTGACGAATTTTGCAGAGTATTCCAATACTGCGCTTGATTTTCATGACTACATGCTGAATGTGACTTTTCCAAGTAAGATGAGAGTCTATAAATACACCTAAATACCCGATACACTTTACTTCCTTCACCTGTACTTGATCAATAAACAGCTTGGTTGTTTGTTTTGTAGTTTTGTACGTTTTTGGCGAGGGTGAAAGATTACATAATTTGTTTTTTCCACATTTGATGAGAGTTTGTTTGAATGTAACCATTGGGAAATATATGACAAACTAGCATTTATGTCTGTCTCAAGTTTAGCCAGGCTATTATTGGTACAAAATAAATTTGTATCATCTCCAAAAATATGAAAACCAAAGTAATACCTCCAGTACAGTTGAGAAACATACTAACCGACTAGTTAGAACTTATTGTAAAAATGTTGACATTTAAATGGTTTTCACGTCACCTAAAATAAGCTCATGGGACCATATGACTAGTGGGTTATGTTCACGTACATGTTGTTTACAAATTTTTGTAATGCCTGCTATATCGGTGAGACCGTCATCACCTCTCCACATGCATGAATGAACACCTCACTAGTGATAAGTCCTCACACATCTACAAGCATCTTTCCGAGTCACTTAATTGCTGTTTGTTAAATTCTCCTAATAATTTTAAGTTCCTAGTTAAGGCCTCTACCGAATATGATTTAAGGTTCAAGGAAGCTGTTTAGTAGATTCAATTACTGTACATAAACCATCTCTTAAACAAGTAAATTTAAAACTTTCTTTTTGATTTCTTTATCGAATTAATTCTATAATTTCTGTTACTGTTCTACGTAAATATTGTCATTATTGTATCTCACTATCTCCTCCCTGACGATGGCATATGTAAATGCAGAAATGTGTCTCTGTTAAAAATTAGAAGTGTTACAAGTGTACTTTCTTAAAGTACTTGTAAAATTGAGAGAGAGAGTCTGTCCCGAAAATTTGCTTGCCTTTTTGTAAACTATTCTTAACAACTATAGACAAAAGTATGAGGATGGGGTTCCTTTTGTTGTTTAGATTTAATGTTTTTTTATTGATTTACATAATTATAAATTATGTAAGATAGATTATACTTATTTAAACAAAATAATTGAATCATACAGTATAGTTTAACATAATGACACCACATCTTTAAGAAACCTAGAAGTTATTGCGATCTGATAGAAATACAAGTTATGACTAAACAATGCAATGTAGAGTTAATAAGAGTGTAAAATATACATACTGTTTCCAGAAGATTTTCAACCAGCTTCTTTGCAGCTCGAAGTCCATCTATTTTGCTATGACTAAACGAAAAACAATACTTTAACTAATATGAAAATTAACGTTATTAATAATAAATTAATAAATTTAAGTGTTTTTATTACATTTTGCTAGGACACTTTATGGCAAATTAGGTTTCATACCGTAATCAAATACTGTGGGGTTTCAGGTAGAAAAAGCTAGATCTTTAGTCAACTAAATTAATTGCATTACGTACTACAGTACTCAAGTGCAAAATTATAACACGCTTTACAATTATAAGGCTAGGCTGAAACATCTTTAATATTAAATTATCCTGTATTCCACATATATTTTATACAAAATTAACGACATGTTGTACTCATTTCTCTCTCAGGTAATTAGGATTAAGCCAAATGCAATATCTCAGGGAGCTTTTTTGTTCTGGTAGACAGTAATTTTAACATTGAATGTAAGACAATTATTGTAATAGGGTTTATTATGACATACAGTATATATGATCTATTACTATTTTGTATAAAATCTTAAACTAATTTTTATAGTGGCATTAAAAGTTATAAAAAAGAAGATGCATGTGCTGCAACCAACCTTATGTAAACATAAAGAGCCTCAAATGCTTCTTTTCCTGACGTGGGCTCAATGAAACCAGATCCTTTACCTCTTAACTGGACCTGTATAGGATGTTCAAACATTCACTATAAGTTATCATCAAAATATCGTATTCTATATGTAAGTTTTCCTCTTTGTAAAAAGTTGGAAAGAATTCCTTACTAAAGTTGAATGCTCAAAACCTTCTGATTACCTGCCCCAGTTGGCTATAATCATCTCATATCCAACGAGCGCGAATGGAATAATTGTCTTATTAAATTTCATGAGTTTTCCAACTTATATCTTCATGAGTTTTTCAGCTTATATCTTTCTCGGTGAATGAATTTTCTTCTTCACAAGTTTGAGCACACCGTTTTGATGTAATCTTAAACTCAATTTCAAACTACTCACTTTAAGCCCCAAAACACTGACAACTTTAACGAATTTCCAAAACTCCAGCTTCAATTACTTGTAATCACGGACCACGAAATAAGTAAGAGAACAGTGACACGTGCGGTGTCAACATGAGAATGAGGTTTAGGTACAGACAGAACCCATAGCATCTCTAGTACATTGCTCAACCCAGAATTCCTTGCTACCGTACACAGCATATATTTCGCTGTTCGCTTGCTTCGTTCGCTCACAGCAATTATTAATTAACTTTGTATATCAAATGCTCAATTCTCCCAAAATGATATGAAGAGGTAATAGAGTCTAATGTTGGGAGAGGTGAGAACTTGATCAAAATTCCTTTATGTCGTTTCTAACTAGTCCAAAAACAATGTGACTTTGTTTTGTATGTTCAAATTCTGAATTCTCCTAAAAGTTTATAGTAATAGACAATAATAGGGATCATATACTTTGAGTTGGCAGCTTCATCAAACACACTTACGTCATTTTTGCACTAGACCCTTTTAAATAAAAAAACTTTGGGAAAAACTTACAACTGCCAACAATGAAAATAATAAATGATTATTATGCTTACATCCAAGAAAGTGATGATGGACTCTAAAGCATCTTCATTTGAACCTACCTTTGCTCCAGTCTCTCTTGTGATGTGCTCAAAGTATGATCCCTAAAATAGAAGTAAAAAATATTAATTATAAAGTATCTATAAATCAGAATTGCAACCTGACATCAGTCTGTAGTCCATGTGAAAAATGCTATATGCATGCAGTAATTCACACACTTTATTTGTTTTTGTCATACGAATGATTTGCACATGTTCGTATAATATTTAATTTTATACTTTGCTGTATTTTTCTTCAGTGTAAGAAAGCATTTTAAGACACATAATACATCAACCGATGTCACTCACAAACTGACTGAAACCATATGTTGTTTTAGTCGTACAAAGATAAAATCAAAGTAGAAAGCGAGTATTTCCAAGGCAAATGGCCTCTCTAACAAGTAAATAAAGTTCAGTTTATCATTATTTAGCTGTATTTTTTGACATAAAACTTATACATTATCCCAAACAAGTATTTTCACGTTAATTTGCTGTATATTTTTAATTGCGAAGGCAATTAACTAGAAAAAGCCCATACTATTTTTTCACAATTCTTTAATTCTTGAATCACAAATCAAATTGTTTGGGTGATTTACGATCCAGAAATTGTAAATCAAGTTTTTTGTATAATAAATAATTGCAGAAATTTTATCTTATTTGCAAATCATTCATTGTGCAAACTAATTGTAATGGAAAGATATCCCTGTGAAGAATTGTAGACAAAATAATTGGATTGGGCAACCACTTCCTTTGCAATTGACGTTAAATAAATTTTTTTTTTATTTATTTACTTATGTCTAACATGTTTTTGATTGGTTTTATTTGCCAAACTCCTGGAACTCACATCAGAATTTTCTTTTCAATGTTTGGAAATTATTGATTTTTTGTTTTCTATTAATAGCACAATGCCACTCATCTAGTATATTATAAATATTCAAATGTGCTTTACAATTACACAGTTGACAGTTGAAAGACTTAGATTACCCGCTACAGTGCTTACAAATATTTCTATATATACACAATGCTCTCAGTAGATTAAAAAATACAAACCACACAAAACCAGGATCACAACCCTTCTGTTTACGATAAATTTTTGTAGTTTGTTTTAAGTCCCCTGATAGAGAGCAGGGAGACTATATATACTTATGATTTAATGTTTTTATCTGAAAAGTCGCGAAGGTCTAACCATTTAACAATTAGACCTCGAGGCCATATGGACTATGAGCTAATAACCCATGAGGTCAAAGGCCCAATAGGCTATTGCCTCGTAGTCCATGAGGCCGAGAGGTGTAATTGTTCTAGTATATTCCAACATATTGAGCCAAAATTAAATATAAATACATGCTGATTTGGAGATGCTAAACAAGTGAAAATTTTTCAATTTGTTTGTGTCCATAACAAAAAATCTAAGAAAAAGTAGAAGGGCAATTCCAATGTCACAGACGTAATATTCAATACCATAAAAAATATTAAACTGAACATTAAAAGAGAAAGAAAAAAAGTTTTATAGTGATATTTCTTATGAATAAAGGTATATGCTCACCTATCACTTATTGAGTTTCTATTGTCAATCTCATAAACTGCTCTAGCTTTTTCAGTCACGGACATGTATAATATCAAATTAACCTTTGTTATCAGGTGATATTATTGATTTGAAAATCCCTATGAATTTTCACATCATTTTAAAACAAAAAGTTGTAGAAAACTATTAAGGGGCCAAACTCAACAACAGGA
>JAOTRI020102546.1:7500-24643 GCA_028564885.2 Zoanthus sanctaehelenae
CAACAGCACAACTGATTTTCAACAGGAGGAGTAGTTGTTTTATGCCATATAAGCAAAGAAATCTCCCAGAGCAAAATGGGTATGATTGTGGCATCTTCACTTGTCTGTATGCTAGATGTTTAGCCACAGGATGCCCAATGGTAGTCCAAGACAACATTCCAGCTCTCAGACAGGTGATGATTGTAGAGCTTCACCAGAGAAAGCTCTCCTCACTCCCAGGTCCAACGGTTAAAGCACGAGAGTAATATGTAGTGGCATTTGTGCAAAATTTCTACTTTGGTCAAGTCTTAGAAGTGAGTAAAAGTTCAGTGACACTTAAATTCTTGCACTGTGTGGGAGCTGAAAACTTCCATTGGCCAAGGCAGGATATGCTGCAAGTCCATCAATCATGCATTTTCTTTGGCCCTGTTACAGTCCCTATGTTTATCAGTGGTCCATTCGAATTTCCTGAACTACAGTATGTTCAAAAGTTATTCAAGGCTATGAATAGAAATAAAAAGGCATACAGTAGAAACATTTTCTGGCTGGATAACCTTTCAAACTTTGCATGCAATGACTTGAAAGTTTATAATGCATAAACTTTGCAGTTGAAACTAAGCAAACTTTTTTTGAAAGCTAAAGCATCTTAGAGGCTAGTTACTTAAGGGAGTTTTTGTTGAATTATCAACTAAATATTAATATTTGTTATTATTATATGGCCATGTCTCAAAAGGACTGGAAACAAACAAATTCAAGAATATGATCGGTTAAACTACAGTCAAAATTATCCCATAGAGACCAACTGCTTGGTTATAAAGAGATAAGTACTAGAAATGTTACGTCTGTGACAAAGTTTGCATTGCTCTGGTTCCAAAGACAAGAGCTACAGTATTCTGATTTTTTCATTTAATCAATAAATGCATATTTACTAATATTTTCTGCTCCTAAAATATTTTTTAATTATTAACATATTAATTTTGTTTAGAAAACTAATTAAAAGTAATTACACTAAATGTCACAGACACAATATTATGTCCATGACAATATTTGACCCAGTAAGATGATTATTCTGCAAAAACAGTAACTAAAGGTCAATTTTTTTCCATAAATATAAGTGATTTGGTAAGGACTTTCTTGCAAATAAAAGAACAAGGAAATTAAAGATTGTTGAACTCAGAAATAATTGACTGTAGTCAAAAGTTAAAAATTGCCATCTGCTATAAGTTTACCCCCCCCTGAAACACTTGCACCCTGGTTGTGCCCAAAACACCTTTTTTCAGGAAAGAGCAATCTATATTCTCTGTAATTAATACCATATTTCCATCTGTAAACTAATTTGAAAAAATGGAATTTTCTCTAGTCTCGTGTGGAATTGCCCTGCAATATCTCTGTTTTCTAATACTTGTAACTTACCATTGAATAATTTTATTTACATTCCATACTTAGTATCTTTTTTTGTCTTTTCGGATATTGAACTATCTAGAAGTTCTTGCAAATAGTCATTTGAAACTTCCACAAAACAGAAATGAGTTGCCATTGTTTTGCAAACTCATCACCTTGTACAATCATGAATAGCCCAGGAGCCAATCAGATTGAAGTATATGTAATATCCCTTACGATGGAAAATACTAATTACTGTTAGAACAAAGGCAGCAGACCCTGACTGTTGGTCTGGCCAGTAATCAGAACAGGTTTAAGAATAAAATACTATTTGTTATTTGAAAACTGGTAGTATTATCACTAATAATTAAGCAAATAATTTGCTTAAAAACAGAAGAATGTTTCACCCAAAACATTGAAAACATTATCAGTATTAAATCTAAGCAATTTTTGGATACATTTTTAAATCTGAAGGTGTAAATCTTTACTTACATTTGGTCCCAAAAGCTTGTCTTTCACATTAAAATGTTGTGGAGCATGGTCAAGACCAACAAAAACTTTATCCTGGACATAATGCATCTACGGAAGACCAGAAAATGTTATGAGGGGAAAAGATGTTGTTTTCTAAAAACTGTAAATAATGCTAATAAATTGTGTTTTTAAAAGGTCTATGATAGAGACATAAAATTAATACATTCACTTTACGAAATAAAGAGTGTGTCCTAAATGTGTCTTAAATGTGTCTTAACATAGTCTTGATTTCAAAAATACTTGTGAGATGGAGCAACAAGTCACACTTTATTAAATTACACACAATATATGCTTGAGAGTGTTGTAGCTCATTCGTTTGTTTTTAAGACAATTCCTTTTCTGTTGTGTCATTGTACAGCTGCTGGCCCACTGCTTGTCAGTTTTTGGAAAGTACAAAACAATGGCTGTAGAATTTTAAAAAATCATGTAATATTTCTGCAGTAATATGAACAGAGATTATGTTTGCTGATGAAACCATTAATTCAATTTTTGTTGTGTAGTTCTAAGAACACAATTTCATCACAGGTCGAGAATAGTGATGTACAAATCAATAGCTATTTCCACATTTAATTTAGTAACTGGACATCATGTAAGCATATCTGGCATTAGTATTAATCTAGCAGATGAATAATTAGCACTTTTCACATGCTTTGATTGGTTTATCAAATAACAAAAATGATAATTACCTCCACCTTGGGGGATAAGTTTTTAAAAATAACTTTGAATAGTGAATCAAAACAATGTGAACAAGCACCCACCCCTGGTGGCAGTGAGTTATTCTCATACGTTGTTGCTGACTGAAGTGAGGTTGGAGCTGCAAATGTCTGTGGAGTGTGTTGGTGAGTTGGTGGTACACCTGGTTTATCAGCCACTCCCATTATTTCTTTTACTCTTTTTACTGCCACTGCATCAATGAGACAACGTAGAATTAAAATTAATAAGATAAAGAATACAATTCGATTGGAAATATTTGCATGAGTTTGACAAATACTTCATAATCAAGTTCAATGCTATAATAGCTTTTCAGGGCAAAATGTTGTTCACTTTTAACTCAACCAATATAGTTTAATCAAGGCTTAACACTTCATGAGTAGGTTTTGCTGCAAATCCTTGTCATTTTCTTTGCAATCAATCAAGTGGAGAAAGATTATTGAAGACATAATATGGAACACAGCTAGCACTTGAACTTTCCACAACTAACATTTAATAAACGCACTTACATAATTCACTATTACTAGTAAATATAATAGTATTTAGTAATAATATTTTGTTGTGGTTAAATAACTTTTAACAACTAAAGTTAACTAGTTCTTAATTCCATTAATTTCTTTGTGGCATAAATAACCAAACATTAATAACTAATAAAAAAGATTTTAAATGTAGGTACTGTAGATAGATTTGTGACCATCCAATGGGGATTCATAGAGACTTTCATTAACTTAAAACTGACTATAGAAACCAGCTGCAGGCACGAGTGCCAGCTCAGGCAAGCAATATTATTAGCTACAATGCAATCATGGCAAAACTAAAAGTACTAATAATAGTAATGCTGGAAGTAAATTTAGTGACAGATGTATGCATGGGAAGATGTGACTGCCACATAATTTATTATGGTAAGATCTCTGCTTTCTGACCACAAGGTCCCCAGTTCGATCACAGCTTCGCAGACCAAAATTTAAATATTTGTGTTACCTGTACATGTACCTGACAATGGACTTGTGCCACTGATCATATACTGTACAGTACATGTACCTGACAATGGACTTGTGCCACTGATCATATACTGTACAGTACATGTACCTGACAATAACATTGTGTTCCAAATAGGTTACTTGCTTTGCTAGCAGCAAATATGGTAATTTTTCAAAAATTAAAAATAATTTCTTTTCATTGACTTACAATTAACTTTTTCCTGAGAAGAACCTTGAATACTCAAGTACAATGGCCTTTCCCTGAAATAATTATAACTCATTTTACTTTATATTTAAGAGTCATGTTACTTTATAAGATAAACAAAAAATTGAAAAATAACAGTCTTTATTACACAGTCTGTAAACTTCATAAAAGACGTGTTTTAACATAGCCTTGTTTTGTAGTAAAATATTTAAAAGCACTTACAAGAGGGAGCAGGAAGACATACCTTTAACAATGAACATACAGTACTTAGTTACAAGTAAAGTAAAACTAAGGAAGACAAAAGTTATGTGCCTGGGCAATAAAACCATGCTTGCCCTAACCATCAAAGATGCCGTTTACAGTTTACTTCTCTTGGCTCTACCATTTCCAATAACACCTGTCTTGATGTGGAGCTTGGAAAGAGAATTGGCAAGGCTGCAACTAACATGTCAAAGCTTTCTGCTCGAGTTTGGGAGAACAAGAAACTAATAATTATAATTCAGACAAAAGTTGCTGACAGTCTATCGTGCCTGCCTAATGAGTATCTTGATGTATGGAAGTGAGGCAAGGACAACCTACACTGGTGAGGAAAAGTACTTGAACACCTTCCACATGAGAGGGCGATCATGGTTGGTGCAGTTGGTAAGATCTCTGCTTTCCAACCACAAGGTCCCAAGTTCGATCCCGGCACATTGCTGAGATTTGAAAATTTGTGTGGCCTTCTTTTCCACCCAAGCTACAGTAATTCAGCTTTCCATCCTTCCGGGATAGGTACAGTCACGTAGTATTAGCGAATTACAGACACGGTATGCTGCAGAGTTGTAAACAATGACACAAGGAAGATCAAAATAACTTCGCACTAAAAAAAAGCACATAACAAGGAAGGAAGCCAGTCGAATAAAACGTTTTTACATTTCAATACGTTCCTGGAATGTGTTTGGCGCTGGACTGCTATAAGTGAAAGAGAGTATATAAAACCTGAAAACGTTTTACAATATGTGCTAACTCACTGTCTCACGATTACTCTCACCAAATAAAGCGAGGAAACCTTAAGTTGCAGCTATATTTCTGTTCTTTCTGTGGATAGATTATTTAAACAAGCACTTACAAAACATGAGGTTTATAAAGAATGAAGAGACCAAATTTGTTTACATAATGCTGTCATTTGAGTGAGAATTGTGTCGTATAACATTCGGAGTAGATAGGAATTCGTCTCTGGACGCGGTACGACGCGTCCTCCCGTGGAAAAAGACGCGTTCGCCCGCATCCACGGACGTGTCTGCCCACGGATAGTCCCCGCAGAAATTCTACGGAATGCTCGCTGGCAAATGCACCAATGTTTTTAGGCGGTACTGTAAATGAGTACCAGTGTCTGCTGGGAGCTAACCTTACGATGGATTGGTGTCCCGTCCCGGGGGAGTCAAATACTCTCATCCGCTAACACTACAGAAACCGGAGATAAGCGCCGGCTCCATGGGCCACTGGGCTCAAATGGATTTAGCTTTAGCTTCTACATAAGATGTTTTGGTCACATTATTTCCATTTTGTGAACAGATAAGTTCTAAAAAAATGAGGTACTTGAAAGTGCCAGGATCTCCTCAATGCTTACCCTCCACAACATACACCACATGTGAATCCCCACGGACATGCTGTATGGTGACCTGGAGTTTGGTTTAAGCCTTGTTGGCAGACCAAAGCTGCACAACAAGGATGTCTGTAAGAGAAAGCTGCCAGTCTCCCAACAGGAAACTGGGAAACATATACTGCACATTGGGGTCACTGGAAGTCCTTTTGCAGTCTGGCACTCTAGGCAGGAGAAATAAGGCTGGAAGCTGAAGCCGATGTAAGAGGAGCCAAGAGAAAAGCAGCAGCAAAGAAAGCAGCATATGCATAAACAACACAATTATGCCTTCATCAACAACAGATGCAAATGCATTTGCCATTCTGGAACTGAACTTTTGAGTCATGAGAGAAAAAGCTTGTTGCAATTGCACGAGTTATGGCATGGTCCAACGACTGTCTACCAAAACCACTTTTGGATTTTGGAATATCTAGCTTTATTATGAGGCAAGAGACATATCAACTAAATCCACTGTCATTGTAGAGAGCTGCATTCCCAGATACAAAACTAGACCTCCACCAAGCAAATTCAAAATGATCACAAATCCATGATTTCTTGCGGATCACCCAATCAGTTCTTTCATGTCCAATTTCTAACAACATCCGAAGATATCATCAAAATCCATCTATAACTTTTTGAGTTATATTGCTAACTAACAATGGTAATAAATAAAAAACAAACCCTGATTCATTTTGCTCTGCTTCTTTTTTATCCTTGTCAGACATGTATCTTCCTCTTGTAGAGACAGCAGCACCGCTATAACGATTGATCTTACAAAGAGACAAACAACGATTTAGTCATGGTGGTTTATTAAGCTGATCCAGTTACTTGGGACTGAAAGCTAATAACTAATTAAAAGTAAAAATAGACATTTGGATAACTTTTTTGTCAATGGTTTTCTTATTATCGTCACCACCATCACCATCATCCTCATCACCACCATTATCACCATCACATGCATCACCATCATTATTATTATCTGACCTCTTCGTTTGTAATTCTGTCCTGCCATTTTACACTTTACATGAATCTCAACATAATATGATCACTGATATGATCACACTAATTATTATTTCAAAAACAAACTTTGCTTGTTAGGTATTACAATTAAACCAGTTTCCAAGTAAACCATAGATAAGACATTAGAGGGCTTTAAGCATCATGTTTACGGTATGTGAGAAGACAAACATCAGTGAGCAGCTAACCATTCCTTGGTCACTCGCTATGTTTACCTAGACTTAAGCTTCATGTTTACAGAGCAATCTCTATATAATATTATAAGGGCTGTCACAATAAACTGACAAGCTCTTTCCAAACTGATCCAGTTAAATGAAAATTGTATTTTATATGTTGAAAACAGTACAGACAACACTTAGCCAATAACCACGAACTCGTTAGCAGATGGCTACAGCATACTAACTTAGGTTTATCTTAAAGTACATTACAATACAGAAAGAGAAATAAAAAGAAAAACTTATTATTTTTTGAAACATGGCTATTGATATCAGAAATAAAAAAATAGAAAAGTAATTGCTGAAAACATTTTTATGGACAGTACACAGTCTGAATGAAATCCAATGTTAAGAAAGATTAATTTAAAAAGTTCATGAAAAAGGAAAACAAAGGTGGAGCTTAAACTCTAATATTTATTGATCCTTCTGAACTTTACACACTAGGAAACATTTATTGGTATTCTGTTTTTTATTTACAAACTATTATTTAGTAAGGTATTTACTAATAATTAGTAATAAATAATTACCTCTTCTTGAGTTGTTCCCTTGCATAAAATTGTTCTGTAATGGTTGATGAAAATTGTCAATAAAAATTAATGTTACCAATGAATGTTTAAACCAATAATGCTATGATTGTAAATAAGGAAGTGACATAAAGTAAATTGTAATAGTCAAAGAATACTAGTTAAAGCAACTAAGAGAAGTTAAAGCTCAGTGTTCTCCCCAGACTGCAGCGCTTGTGGTGTGCCGCCGTTCTGTAATTTCCGAGTGCCAATCAGCTCTTTGGTCAATTATGAATAACTAATTTTGATATAATAAATTATTTCAAAATTTTATCAAAAAAATTAAGAAAACAGAGTTTTAAGCTTGAAATTAGCCAAAGTTGAGTCTTTTCTGCAAATGTCTGCCATTTTGAGTTTCATACCCAGTCTTTTGCAACGTTCGGTAACAAAAGTAACCATAGCATTGGATGACAGCACAGCATGCATATTCAACGTTATAACAAAGCAGACATGACAAAGAGATGAAACGGAAGTGTTGAATGTTGCAGCAAAAATATCCCGTTTACAAGTACTTGTTTAATATTTTTGTAGCTGTGTTATGTCTTTGAAAGAAATAATTACAGTAAAACTTTGAGAAGTGAATTAAACAAGCTCAAATCTATTGAGAGTTGAAGACTTACAAGTAGAAAATAAACATAGTGATGGTGTGCACGATTTTTCTCATTGAAAAGTATGTTGTGGCTTTTGTACAAAATGGCAAAGAAAACAAAAAGTTTTTGATGGAAGTGGAAAAAACTTGGTCAAAAATATTTTAGTCTAGAAGGAGAACAGACATTTTTTCTTGAATTAACAGCAGATTGAAGAAAAGACAATGAAGATGATACTTCTTTGGTCTTACAATGAAAAAATTTGAGTTCAAATTCGACAGAAGTGTTGCATCTTTATTTCTTCTACTTATCAAAGTTTGAAGTTTTGGAAATGAAGAGAATTTTTTTTTTGCAGAAAATAAACAAGCCAACAAGAAGTTTGTACTCGACAAATTCTTAAATCAATGGTGTGACAACACAAAAAAGAATTTAAAATTTAAAAAAAGTTCTATACTAACAATGATTTGTAATACTTTAACTTGATTCTTGAATTCCAATTTTAGCCAGGACAATTGAAGAACAACATTGATGAGCTGGAGTTACTACAGTATGTTTGAGAATTACAATTACAGAAGAAAGTTCCTAGACTCGAGACACATTTTAAAACTCCATGTGATCTTGTCTAAAACTACATTAGAGTGACCACGAATGACGACGAGTGACCATGAATGGACCACGAGTGACCACAAATGACAAACATGACCACGAATGAAAAAAAAATCATTAAAATGAAAAAAAGTGAAAGAATGGACTCCGTGTCGTCATTTTGTGCAATCTGCCAGCGTGAACTATCCTAGAAGCCTTTGCAAGATGACCATACTCTAGGAACGGACCTCAGGCAAACAAACGTTTTGGGAGTTCTCTAAGTGGCAAGGGGGTGCAACTTCTTGGTCATGTGGTGTGACATCATCGATAACGTCTTTAAAACATTAAAACAATTATATCTCTGGAAAAAAGAATCAAGACAATACTTATGGGGTTGGCTAAGTAACAAAAGTGTGCAACAGCAGGGTCACGTAGTATGAAGTCATCAATGACATCATCATCCATTAAAGCAACTATATTGGCAAAAAGAGTTGTTAAGTCCCGTCTACACGAGCAATTTTCATGTGACAAGTTTTATTTATTTGCCAGAGTACGCCCCATCTACATGAGCAATTTTTATGAGCCAACTTTTATGTGGCAATTTTTATGTGGCAATTTTTATGTGGCAATTTTTATGTGATGAACAACATTAACCAATTTTCGTATAAAAATTATATTTGCTGAACAACTGGCGTGTTAGATTCTAAAATATGTGGCAAATAAAAATTGTCTCATACAGAATTGTCCGTGGAGACAAGACAACACACAAAATTGGCTATTTTTTTGAAGTCATCCATAGATCCCAGTCTCCAATCTTTTGTTTTCAAATAAAATTAAAAAGATTATGCACGTCACCTTAATGGAGAATCATTTATTTCAACTTCCTCCATGAAAAGATCTTCTCCCACTTTATTGCTTGCCTGGTTTGTAGTTGACAACACTGGAACAGTAGACGGCCTTGCAACTGCTGGAATTACCTTTGAAAGGAGAGAGAAAAGAGCAATTTATCATAATTATCTTTTAGTCTCCTGAAATTTAAATTAATGCTAGCCATCTTTACTGTGTTATTCACTATAATCTGTAACATGTGTGGAAAAACAAAAATACATTCATAAGTACGAATGCCAATCTGAATTCAGAAACTGTTTTTTAATTATTTATAATAATAGTATATTAAGATATTAGCATATCTGTATGATTTACAGTACCTGACTCTCACTTTCAAAAAACTTGTAAATTTTAAATTGATTACTCTATTGCATTGATTATTTTTTCAACAAAAGTTAATGCATTATTGAAAAGAAAATCACAGACCCTTGGAATTAATATTCTCTCTTATACTGTAATTTGCCAAGAATTACAATTTTCAAAATCAGGTAAAACTAATGTGACATACAGCAATGGAGAGTAAACCAAAGAAAAATAAACGCAGAAATTCCCAGTAGCGAAAGGGTTGAACAGAACAACTTTTTACCAGTTTTACTAGCTTTTTAATAACATGAAAAGATATGTTTTTTTCTGTTCAGTAACAAAAAGATATTTTCAGTATTTTATGAAAAAACTTTGATCTCATTGCACTAATATACAGTCAATATCAAGGTGTAACAAACCGGCGTTTGAGGGGGAGCTTCCTTTGCAAGTTTTCCTTTAGCTGCCAGCATTGCATTAATCTTAGCTGCTCTCTCTCTTGCAGCATTTGTGGCTGACAAAGCATTTGGCTGTTCAGTCTGATCTGCTGGTACATCCCACTTACTACGACGTCTGAAATGATTTTAGACAAAACAATGCCAATACACTTTTTTACATTATTTTGAATTAAATAAAATAAATTAATTTTGAGCTCTCAGGTAAAAAGTATTTCCTGCATGCTCTGATTGATTCATCAAACACTGAATATCCAGCACTATTCACTTCACTCATTCAAATGTGCAAAAATTGTGCTCTGATTACTCAGAGATCCATTTTTATCTCATCCGTGCACGAAGTGCAGGATGAGATATTGTGAGGGGGCACAAATGTCACTCGCAGTCCGGCTGTTAGCAAGGCTTTGGACTGGGGCGAGCATGTTTAATTAAACAGCAATCAAAATGGCCGATTACTCCCAGGCAGTGCATTGTGCTTTGCTTTTAATTAGTAAAGTTTACCCCACAGTTACTGAATAAAATGTCTGGCAATGGAATCGAATTGGAACCGTAAGTCATTTTCCAGCTTTAATGCAACTTGAAGGTTAATCCGACAAACCCGAGGTAAGTAAAAATATTCTCTCGAATGAAAAACTTGTAATCCTCGACATTGCATTTTAAATAACATTGGTAAATGACGAAATCCACAGATGAGATCGCTCACAAGCAACCCTTTGGTTTGATAATCATGGATTGTGGTGCTTACAAATTTCTGCTCAGTTTTACCAATAGAGAAACCTGTTAAATCCAGCCCAAAGTACTGTAAGCTATAGAAGATATGAAATTCTAACATGAATTAAAAAATCAAACCTGCTCAACACTAACTGGGTTTTTAAGAACTGAGCCCTGCTAGCTTAAAACTAACATAACTATCACCCTCAGTGTGGATGCAAGAACCAGTCACCTTCACTTCCGGCCATATATAATTATTAAATATCTTTACAAGTAAAGAATTTTAATTTGAAAGTTGTGTTTTTAAAATGAAAGTTGAAACTAATACATGAAATGGAGACAAGACTTTCTTTTTTAACCCCAAAGCTGATGAGTTAGTGCCATCAAGTCTAGCTGGTCTATATCAAGAATTGTAAAAGATAAGCAAAGCTATCAGCATTTCAGTTTTATATATAATTATGCATAGCAAATAGTATCAATAAATTTTATTAGATTTTCAAAGAAAAAAAGAGGACAAAGGACCTCATGGAGATGTTGGGATTGAAGGAAGCAGTGGTTCAGATGACAACGACAAATGGAGTAAGATGGTATGGGCATGTGTTATATGGGCATGTGTTATATGGGCATGTGTTATAGATAGATGATGGGCATGTTTTGAAAAAAGTGTTGGAATTTGAAATAAAGGGAGAGGCAGCGAGGTCAGCTGAGGAGGAGAAGGAAAATGCAAGTGGAGAAAGAAAACAAGAGTGTTGGTTTGAAGAATGAGAATGCAAAGAATCAAGCAAGATGGGAAGTGGGAGTACAGTAGAAGAGGTTGCTTCCAGACTGCCAGGGTAAAACATATAATATATACAATTCTTGAAATCTAATCAAGGTTAACTCTATATACATGAACTGCAGCTGCAATAAATCTTGAAACTGATAAGTAAACGTTAATGACTAAGGATGATATAAACACTGTGGGTGTGCAAATATACAGTAGCAAAAAATCAAAATTAGGATTGAATTACATGACTTGTTGAGTTGTATTATTTTAATGCTATTTCACAAGACAAGCAAGTTTAAAACCAAAACTTGGATTTATTTACTATTTTAGATATTAATAATGGCAAAAATATTAATATTCAATTTGTTAAAGACATAGCTATATACCATTAATAAAAACCAAAGTCTTGTAACAATCATATTAAACAATTTATTATCAGATTTTCACAGAAGATATAGAAGCCTAGTGCTAATAGTTTAAAAAAATACCATGAACTAAATTCTCTGAAAATAATAAAACTAAAAACCAAACAAAATTTAATTCCATATATATGATAAAGCTTTCAAGTTCAGAAATAGTGCAGATACTAGACATAAATAAAAACCACCTGCTGTTTGTGATAGTGACAAAAAAATGCTGAAAATGAACATCGATGCATTTGTTATAAAATCGACCTTGCCTGTAAACTGAAAACGTCTAAGGATAATATTTCACTAACTCATTTAATGTGTTCATTAGTAGACCTTGAGGATATAGATAGCTTCAATTGGCTTGTCAATATATGCTAAATTACGTGATGATTTTTTCTTCACTATTTTTAACTTATTTGTAACTTCAAATAACAAAGAAATTAACAAACCACAGGGTTGTGGCAAGGTTTTCTTTTCTGTGAGAAAATGAATAAACTTAATGGAAAGCAGTAGGTCCCAAAATCTCAGTAAATTATATGTAAAAAAATCTTTTATTAATTGCTTTCACTACTCAAGTTAAGTGTAGAAGTACTTAAAGCAATTAACTGAGTAGCTGAGGAAATGAACAAAATACCAACAGATGTCATGAACGCTAAAAGGAACTCAAACCTTAATTTTACACCTGGTAAGTTAAATTTAAAACGTATAACTTTTTATAATGTAATTTCACTACTTATACTTTGTATGCAAATACCTTATAGACATATTTCAAACATTTTGTCATGTTAAAATGAATAGTATCTATTCAATTACCGATGCACACAGAAATGAATTCACTAAGGGCAAATACCAAATAAAAGGTCACCTTTATATAGTTTTTTAATCATGATGACGGATGTCTTAGAGTTAACCAGCTCTACTGTATCAATCAGTAGCAGTATTCTTGTCATATGCTCTCTATTGAACGTTATAAAAACGTGATATTTTTCATATTAGCCGAAAATTAACGACAGACAGAAGCTTTCATTCCGCTCGATACTAAAGTTGAGAAAATTGCGTTCAAGCTGCATTTAGACAATAGAGTTCAAGAGTTCTAAAGGTATTTTATTTCTAGAATTAACAAGTAGCTAGTAGTACCGAAAGGAACCACTACTTTTGAAGAAGATTGTTAACTTATTATGTAGCGATACAATGATGCACAAAAACATGACCATGTTGCATTTTGAGTTCTATAAAGAACAAATTATAGCACAGATTACTAGAGCAACAAATAGAAATGTTAAGAGGAAATAAACCATAGATCAGGTCATGTTAAAAAAAGTAACAAAACTGAAAATAAGCTTCCTGATTTAAGCTTACCCTGCCTTCGTGTCTTGCCCCGCACCGCTCACCGCCATTTTTTCTGCTTCAAAAAATATCGTGCAGGGAATTGTGGGTGAATACACAAATCTACGTGGGAGAGGGAAAGGAGCCAATGTCAAAGAACAATCTTTTAAAAAAGAAACGACTCATTTAAAAAGCCCATAAATCTAAAGCCATATTTACAAAATGCCTGTCAATACAAATTTGAAACAAAACAATAATGAGATACAAAATTGAAATATTGACCTTTTACGGCTCAAAGTGTGCTACTTGTGCACATTCTTTCAAGCTTGAGCTCTCATTGTATATGCATAATTTTAAAACGCTATAGAGTTGCATGCATAACATTCACAAACTTTTCAAAGCTTTCAAAAGGTTGTGCTTTTCCCAACTATAAATTTAAAAAATATTAGATGGTCAATTCGACGAATAAAATTTTTCTTTTATTTTGCATTGTTTAAGTTGCAAATTCTGCATTCTGCATTTTTAACTTAAAAGTTACTTTTAAAACTATTTTAAAAACGCTAGACAAATTATACTAAATTATAGTAAATACCATAGATAAGATTGAAAACGTCCGAAATGAAGAATTTTCTGCGGGGGATCCAAGCTGAAAAAACTGTAAAGGGGTTGGCTGGTTCATAGTTCTTAATCTTAACGACTCAGGGCATGACGCAGTTCCTAAAGTTAAGCTGTGCTTGTATGTTTATCACAGTTGCAGCCCAACGGCTAAACGTGGTGTTTAAACCAGAAAAAAATTGTTCAAAATCTTTTGGCGATTTCAGTTTTGGGGTTATCGTATGCTAAAATCTCGTTAATTGTACATACCTTGTAGTTAATATATATATATATATAGTAAGTTTAAATTTGCCTTGGCATAAAAGTGCTCAATGCTGTGGTAGCAGAGCTGAGTATACAAAAATGAAGAAATTAAAGAAGACGCATCGATTCACTGTTACTCTGAGTATCAGGTTTATAAAACTTGATGATTATTTTTTGTTATACGTTTTTAATTTGTCCCCCTTCTCATTATTGAAATATGATGTTTACCCTGTGCAAATAACAAAGGCTTCGAGGTTACAAGGGGGAAACGGTAAATAGACTAATGGCGTGACGCAACTACAACAAAAGATAAAAAAACTAAGACCATGCACAAACATTAAACGGAAAAATTATAATCTTCTATGCAATTTACTTAGTTTCATATACTAGTCCACTCAAACAAGTTTAATTGAAGATATGATTTTCTCAGCTTAAACAATTTTTACAGAATCGGTAAAATATTGGTTTCGCTTCTCGAAAATACAATTCGTAACTTTTAGGCTTCGTGTGATATCCACCTTTACTATTTCCCAAAGCATGCATACAATCTCCATTTTCGTGCGCTCGATGACATGAATCCGGAGTACAAAATACATAGTTTTACATTTGTGTTGTTAATTTTTTGATAAAATATTAACGGCCTCCCCTCCCCCCTTCCAGGGTCAGTGTCTAACCCCAGGAATATATACCTCGGCACTTTGTTTCGCCGTCAATACTGTTCACCCCCCATTTGGGAAGAGTTGTTATATATACTATTTACTTGCCCATATATTTTTTTGTCCACAATTCATACGGACAGCTCGTAAAAACAAACCGTGCCAAGCTTCTCAGCACGTAAAAACTGGTTTAAACCAAAGATTGTCGATTTCCAGATTTAAATACAATTTTCTGCGCTCCAAAAATGCAAGATAAATATGATTTGTGTTCATCATTATTATTAAGAGACTTCTTAACACATTAAATTGTATTTTTTTTCTACAGGCTGGCAGGGACAAGTTGTTCTTGTTAAAAAGAATAAAAGCAAGTCAAGCTTTAGGAAGACCTCATCAGGATTAAAATTAATCTTGCTATATGTTTGGGCTTGTCGTTCTACAGATGTGCCAACTAAAGTAATACTATCAATAACCTAGTTGATGGTTGTATATGATATATACTTGATATTCTAATCTACTGGCGCACTAAACCAAGATCTTTTATCAATAATAGTGTCGCTAATTATAAAGCGCTAATTTTTTAATTTTTTTTAAGACTTGTTTTGTACATTTTTAATACTAGTATTTTTTTTACTCTTTCGCATTGTGTCCTATAATTAGTGTGATATTTAAACATCGGCCTGAATTTTTTCCACTGAGCAATTAATCGCGAGCCCATAGACTGAGGGACGAAGGGGACGGAAGGGGGGGTGAGGTGTGGAGGGTGCGATAGTACAACCCCTCATGAACGTTTTAAGTAAATTTTGAGTTGCACCTCAGTAAACCTATCTACGGAATCTTCTCTTCCAGATGTTAGAAGAAACAAAATCATGATTGGCTAATAAACTTTGATTGGAAACATAAAAGAAATGCTTCAATAATTAAATCTTAGTTCACCAATTAATTCATTCATACATACATACATAAAATGTATTTTGAAAGTGTTGAAATTGATTACACCGATGGATTATTTTAGATTAAAATTCAGTTTCAAACTTTTACGAAAACATTTTGAACGAAAATTGCCGAATGACCATATTTTTGTACCTTTAATTAGATAATGTATTCATTAATACGTCCACTCGCTACGTACCAACGTTCATACCGAATAACTACATACATCCATTAGAATTCTTGTGACGGCCGAGTTTTTTTTAAACTATTTGTACATAAAGTTGTATATTTAAAAGAAACCTGATCCATGTAATTTCTTGAAATGAAATAAAAGTTTTGTGCGCTATTTATATTCCGTTCACCAGTCTATGTGTAGGGTTTTCTCAACTCCACCTTTTAAAAAAAAAGTTAACACTAAAAACTTGTGTACAAGGCACGTTATAAATATCGCTGTAACAACAAGTGTAAACGAGTGTATTGAATCGCACTTTGTTGTGTTGGGCAATAGAACATCGGGTGTTCAAAAATCCTATAACAACTTCATGGTCACGTGTTTCAAAAACCACCATTGGTGTGTTCTATTGCACAGCTACCGTAAATGATGCATTTCACGCTCTGACCGTTTATTTGATTTTAGACTGAGCGCTTAATAGATAAGAAGTGTCTATTGGAGAGAGGCGTTTATTTTTACGCTCGATATTTTACACCTCCTAATAAACGTTTTTCAGCCAACAAAACTGATTACGATTAGTGCGGTTCAATAAAACAACCTCAAGTAACTGTTGTGAGGTTGTGCAAGTAGTTAAGACAAAGTCAAAAGGTCTTCTCTTTCATAACAATACTCGTGTAATAGATATAGCGCATTCTTTCTGAAGGAGTCACGCCCGTGGCTCTGGAAACTTGAAGTAAAATTTTGCCAAGATTCATCTAGTGAATATTACAGCTCTGGATCTTTGCGCTATTGGGCACTCTCAAATCTAAGAAGTTTTAACTTTACACGTAGTCGCCCTGATGAAGACCCTTTAATATGGTCGAAATATAAGCGTAATCGATTTATGGTTGTCTCAGTTGTGTTTTTATTTCTGTTTTTCATCATTACCATTAATATTTTGTGTTTTGTATTCAGCAATTATTCCTCGAGCCCAAATGGGCTCTGTAATTGTTTTAGTTAAATCTAACTAGTTGGTCAAAAAAATATTGAGACAAAACATCTTTCGCTAGTTAAAGCTATTGTTTTGGTTTACTCGACCGGCACTTTTCGCTATTAGTGGGCTATAACAAATAGCCTAGTAGTAGCTCAATCAATCAGAACGCAGCATTGATAATAGACGACTAGTTGGATTTTGCTACAGTATACATATTTAGACGCCCTCTCTTCATTAAACACTCCGTACAGGACTAAGTTCAATCCCTCTACCACAGTGCTAGAAAAATCGCCATCCTATCCAACCTTTAAACTATCGAACGCA
>JAOTRI020102547.1:0-13991 GCA_028564885.2 Zoanthus sanctaehelenae
CAGAATTGGTTGTATATTTTATGCGTCCTAGTGGACGCAGGGTTGATTGTTGTGAGAGTCCAGGTCAAGTTTTTGGGGGTAATATACGCAGGATTTTGCGTCCGGTAAATCCCTGAATTACTAAATAAAGTCCAATTGAAACTGCATGTTGTAACTAGTACTGATGAAGAAAATTGTCATGAAATATAAGTCTATCAATCTGACTATTGTCATTTCATTTTATTTTATATGGTGAAGCGGCTCTAAGCTATCCAGCTTTATCTACAAATTACCTCAGTCTATATTAAACGGGTTAACGCTAGTATATCAACAACATGGACAATATTTTAAATTCATTTTGCAAAACATAACAAGGTTATTTTAACATCATTTTTACTATATAAAACGATACTTTGGGGGTTACATCTACGTATTGTCATTTTTATCATAATAATGAATGGTTAAAAAAACAAGAAATTTCCTCTAACATCCTTCTGTTTAACTATGTTTTTTATTGATTTTTCTATTTGGAAACATCCTCATCCCCAATTAAAACTTCTAAAACCAACATCTACTCATCAATTACATTTTTGAAACATTTTATACCACCACTAGAAACACCGGCCCCCCATGATGTAAGAAAGGATCATTTCTTAAGTATGCAAAAATACAAAAATTATCCCATGAATTGAAACCTCAGCAGTATTTGAAAAGATCGTAAATCTAATCATTGTGGACAAAAAATAATTAATTAAAAGTAATCCAGGTTTAAGGGGGCATCCTAAAATTGATTTGTCACTGATTTAAAACGTCCATTGGGCATTAAGGTCTTACCCCCCCTCCTTTCCTTAACGTCAACTATTGTTCTACCCTTTTTTATTATATGCATAGTATAAAAATGTTAGTAAATATTAATACTAATTTAAACTACAGGTGGAATCTAAGATTTTCAAGTGACTGACATTCAGTTTTTCTGGACTTGACGTAAAAAAAGCCAAATCGATGAAAGCTTATTGTATATTTACAAAGGTTAAAAGTTTGAACTTGATATACATGAACAAACAGTTCCTGTTATAAAATAATGTTTGTTACAGTGGTCACCTGGGACAGTGGCTCTGACTTCATAATCATAGAGCTGAACTGACAATCTCTGATGAACTTGATGATATATAATATTAAATATTAAAGCATACATATTCAATTCATTCAATACCTGGAGAACGTTTCCACAATTTTCAAGCGTTTTTCCTTAAAGTCCACTGGCAATCCCTGGACTATCCCCCCCCCCCTCTCTTAACGTCCAATGAACGTTAAGCGGTGACAAATCGATTTTAGGACGCCCCATAATGACTCCAAGTTTTTAATATCAGATAACCACTAAGCAACTTGGAAAAATGTCCTGTTATGTTCGTCATAAGAAAATCCTAAGTGCAGGTTTACTTGACTGATGATAAGTAACCATTGAGAAGAAAATTAAATTGATATAAATGAACATGAACCGTTGTTCTCCAAAACGCAACGTGCCAATGACACATGGAAAAGAAATGTGATACCTGTCAATTCCCGAAATGTTTGTCAAATATCGCTGTAAAAACCGTCGTGTGCCCCATTAAAAACAAAATTATATAAGAGAAAAGAAACAATACACTTACCAATGAAAAACTTTATATTACCAGCCATATTAAAACATAAGTATTGCAAAAAACCCTTGCCAACACAGACCAAACAAGGACACTGATAGATAGCCGGAAAAACCTTCACGTGTTGATGGCGCGCGAATTAAAAAGGAGACTGGGTACTAATAGTAATACCCATTCTCTTGTCCGTTCTATTTTGCGCGGGCTACAGAATTGAACTTATGAAACACGATGTTGTGTTCTTGTAGAATGATTGGCTAAAAATGCCTGTGATAAAGCTCAAACACATTGTATCTTTCAGCAGTGAAGATCAGGTAAGCAATAATTGTGAAAGTAAAAAGAATTTTGAAAACTGGGTTGGAGATATCCCCCTGTTATTCAGATATTGTTTATTATTATAAGCACAGTACTTTTTTTAATTACTTGTTTGTTTGCATTCACTTGACATTTAATTGTTTATTAGTTGAATTTCTACGTGATAGATGGTATTTACGGACATAGTCATACTTCAACTGTTTGTAAGAAGTTTGTTACTAACACCAAAACTGCACGTTTTTTTGTGACATTTTCACCATAACCACAGTTTAATAGTACAGTTATTCCATACTAATTTGAAGACATTATTTTATCAAAAGTGGCTGAACATAGACTATAATGTGCTAGTCATTTGTTTCCCCCACCACTAACCCTTCAATAAATACTTTATCTAACCTCAATTGTAAAAGATATTATGGTTGCCCAATCTTCCTAACCAGAGGTTAGTGTTTACTTGCTCGATGGCTCAGATCTTGGCATGAAAATCGACTTTGCAGAGGGAGGAAAGCTGGAATACCCAGAGAAAACCCCTCTGAGTCAGATCGAGGTTGACAAATCTCAGACCACATCACATGCAGAGCCCAGGAATTGATTCTGGGTCATTGAGGTAGAAGGCACAATCGATGACCACTATGCCAACCTTACATCCCTAGGGATGGGTAAGGAAATACAATTTTAAATGTTGGAATAAAGGCATGTTTTTCCTGAGGACTTGTGCTGAAATATAATTCCTCTAATGGAAAATTATGGTAAAAGTTACAGGCACAATATAACAGCTGGGCAATTTGCAGAATGATAAAATAATTAATGCAGAGCCAGGCCTTGACAAAATTCCAGTCCGGTCGTCAAGGGCAAGTGTAGGTTTTGAGGTCAGGCAAATAACTTTTCATAGTCTATAACTTGATGGTCAAGTGATTAGAAAAGATTCTCAAGTACTCAGGGTAAGCTGAAAGTTGTCTGGGAAGGAAGAAATATTCAAGTTTTGTCGAGCCCTGAGAACAAAATTTATTTCAGTCTACTCAATCAGTGGACATGCATGCATGGAAGTATAAACCCTAACATCTCTATACTTATTAAACATTAGCAGTATCGCAACCCTAAATTTGTACTCAACTTGTCACTCTGACCTCAGGGAAGGATCCTGGAATTTTGAAAAGGGGGGCCCAATTTCTGGATATTTGACCCTATTCCTGAAATCTCTCAAAACAAGAATCTTTCCAATGAACAGATATGAATTTCTCTTATTAACAGTTTGTTGGTGTGGTCGTAATCAGGTTTTTTAGTGGGCACAAATCATCTGAAATCTAACGTGATCTGACAAAATTACTATTGGCCAGGGTAATTTATAAAATGTTTTTGATACATGCACACACACAAAGGCACTATACAGTATATATGGACAGTTAGCATCATTCAATTTCTATCAAGGTTCTCGGTTCTTAGTTTCCAGCTATTGATTTTTCTATTTTATTTCAAAATGCTACTGAAATAAAATTGGGGAGAAGGGTGTCTGATAACTGTGGCTTAGTGGATGCCAAAATTATCATTCAGCCTAAGCTGAGCTAAAAATAATAAAGGTAAAGTTCTCTAAGATGTTAGTGTTTTATTGAAATCCATGGTTTATGTCAGAAAATCAATGATACTAAAAATGGAGGGGACAAGACCTCTTGGTCACTTCCCCTAGATCCACTATGGGACCTACCAATGAAATAAAATAACTGAAGTGTATATCAAGGTTCTCAGTAGTTTTTTGATCAGACGGCCAAGAAGTAATTACAAGCAGCGAAACTTTGCCAGCTAAACCTTGCCTTGCAGCTAAACATTGCTAGCACAGGCGGCTCCTTTCATCTTGACAGGTAGCGTAATTCGCAGGTTGCCGGCTTCTACTGAGAACTCTGGTATATGGGATCAGCTGACAAACAATGTAATAGATTATTTTTCTAATTGAGCTATTGATTAAAGAAATACCGTGCCTGAAATGAGTAATTAAGGGATTATATTGCTTAGATAGTTGTAGACAGAATTTGTTTTTAAAAAGGGTTTCTCAAATTTTATTTGTTGATAGACAATTTTTTCTTTCATTAAGGCTCATCCGGCTGAAAATTTACTTAAACCTGAAACATACAGAAAATGGAAATGTGAGAACGCAGGTGAAAAACAAGCATCTGTTATTATTGAGGTGAGGAGTGTTAAGTTTTTGTATTGTTCCAAAATCTCTGAGATCCAAAGTGGGCCACACTAAAAGAAAGTGGTACTGACAGTATCTCGCCCAGAATAATATTTGGATCTTAAGTGGAATTTGCAGTCAATCCCATGTTAAGTTTTAACTAACCTAGTGTGTAAAGTCTTGCCAAGCGAAAAAATTGTCATTTGATAATAAAAATTTGTTGTGAAAGGAATGATTTATTGGAGTTGTGTGAGATCAGTGATGTTATACGGGAGTGAAACATGGTGTTTAATTAAGGGAGAATGAGATGGCAATTTTGAGAAGAACCAAAAGAGCGATGGTGAGAGCAATGTGTAACGTGCAAAACTGATGGAGAGAAGGAGGACAGAAGACCTAAAGGCAAATGGAGTGAGATGGTACAAGCATGTGTTAAGGAGGGATGATGGCCATGTTTTGAGGAAGGCATTGGAGTTTGAAGTGAAGGGAAAGAGGAAGCGAGGACGATTGAGGAAGACATGGAAATCGCAGGTGGAGAAGGAGAGTAGGAGTGTTGGTTTGAAGAATGTGGATGCAATGCATCGAGCAAAATGAAGAGTGGGAGTGGGAGTGGGAGAGATTACTGGCACTGTGGGGTAAATCCGGCCACCCTCGTTTATGGGGATAAAACCGGATGAAAACTGGATTGATGATGATGAAATAAACAAATAACAAATTAATTATTAATGAGATATTTTATTCAACCACAATTGCAAAGGAATTGACTGGCACTCATTCTTCCTAGCCATGGACTAGAGTTTAACTGCTTGACAGATCAGTTCTTGGTGTGAATGCCAAATGATATAATTACAACTACAATCATTTCAAAACTCTTACACAAAAAGTTGCTTGGAAAACTTGTGGAATATTTAGAATGGGAAAGCTAGAATTCAAGTTTTTGCTATGCAATAAATATGATACAAAAATAATTAGTTATCTACACCTGCCCAATACTTACGTCCTTCATAGCTTGTCTTCTCGTCAATGTCCCCTCAGCTCCTTCCTCTTCAACTTGTGCTTTGCTTCCCAAAGGGTCAAATAAAACCAGTGCAGCTATAAATACACCTAACAGAACCAACCACTGAAGGATAACTGTTACTTTCACAACAACTGCAACCTCAAACTCACATTTTGAACTACCACTAAATGCCCAATATGTGCCAAGGATAGAAAATGCAAGCTCTGGAACATACAAAAATAGCTGTATATAGATGAGCAGTGGTAGGTGTTTCCTTGGTCTTGTGTTTGTTACAGTACCTCTCATACTAACACCAACAATTATACACTCGTTACAAATTATGAGACAATAAACAACCAGGACCCCAATGAAAAAGGCTTGAAGTTCTTTTGATGCCTGGCATTGTTTGATTTCTTCATGTTTTACTGCAAAGATTATTACCAACACAATCAACCTGGGGAAAAATATTCAAACAAATTTACTGATAATTGACATCAGGGCACATGGCAGAACAGGACTGATCACTTCAACCATATAGTACAGTCCCATTTGTGACTTCAACAATGGCCATATTTTTTTTACCAATCTACTGTACATCTCAGACTGCAACCAGTCACAAAATGCAATCATGAAATAATTTATTTTTAATTTTGAAACCCGCAGTATGATATATATTTTATAAAGTCACTTTATATTTATGGTACTAAAGGAAACTGCAAGTTTCAGTAATATTCCATTAGTTTATATGTAGGTGTTACACAATTGACCAGCACCATTAAGCTAAATTCTGCCAGCAGATTAGCCTTGCTAACATCTCTGTATTTTTTATCTTCATTTAGTAAAGATGAAGTTGAAGTTAAAATTATTTTCTGTCCAGAATACATGTGGAGGTAAAGAACTCAGAAAAAATCTGAGCTCCAGATGGGAATCGAACCCATGACTTTCCGTACACAAGTCAAACCCTCTCAGATACCATTGAACCATGAAAACTCAAATGATAGATACACACAATTGTATGATCCATGATACACTTGTGTCATTCATTGATTGTGCGATACAATCAGTGTATCATAACCCAATATAGTGACCTTGCTCACCATATGAGTTCCCGTGGCTCAGTGGTAGAGCATCCAACTAGTGCACGGAAGGTCATATGGTTTCAATTCCAACCTGGAGCTCAGATTTTTTCCGAGTTTTTTGTCTCTGCTGAATTTGTATATACTATTTATTATAATGATTGTCCTGTTTGTATTTTCTGGAAACTCCTATATAAATATTTCCACAAGTTGAAACGGATTAAGGAAAACATCAGAACTTGAGGGAAAACAACTGAAAACGAACCTAGTTTCACTAGGGGCCATACACTACAAATGCTTTGTTATCTATTCTATTTAGACTTTCCTTTAAACAATTATGTTTTATCACAAAAAAAAAATAAAAAGAAACTTAGACACAACAATGGATAACAATTGTACATTTGCTTTTGGTCTGGAAACATTGAATTTTATATGGGGTCATAAGTAACTAATCACAACTTCTTGTTCTATTTTTTAATAAGTGAAAGTTTAGGTAATATATAACAAAATATCTAATGCACTAGTTGATAATGCATTATAAGTATTTCAATTGATACAGGAGCAAGTATGATAGTATATGAAATATGTACATTACACAAGTCCAAGAAAAAAGTTTTAAATGACAACATAATAATTAATATCATTCTATTTCCAATTTTAAAAAAACACAATTTACATTAACATAAATAACATAAACAACACAAAAAATTAAAATTGTAAGCTTACATATTGAGATCATAAAAGAGATCAAGACCAAAAATTACTCTTGCCAAAGATTAAATGTTGACAACATACAGTAATTATATATTACCACTGACAGTTATGCTCGACTAATGACTCTATACAAGCCTTTTTAAAAATGTTTTGATTCTTATCTTTAGGAACTTAGCCAATTTAAAATGGATTCTATAGTGTCACCAGAGGATTGAGTGGCAACTGATAAAAAAAATGCTAAATAATTTTGACATGAAGGAATTAATATTTTCCATCTTGTTCTTTTTCAATTATTAAGTTAGTTACTTCACAGTTTGGATTTGTTGATTTTTTTCAGTTGGGTTGTAATAAACTCTGTGCACCTGATTATTGCTAAAATGTAGTTACTCAATACAATCAATATAATACGAACAACAAAAAGTGAATTAATTAGTTTTTATGCACAGTGTAAAAGAGTGATGTTTTTTTATGAAATTCAGCATTCTGACATCTCCATAAACAGCAGAAGGGATTCAAGACACAGATAGAAGAGCTCAAGATAGAATATTGTGCTTTATATTAATTATTACAAAATTGTTTGTGACATTTGTGTAATTGCAGTGTTTTATATGTTTAGCTAATATGTGGTAATGACTTAGTAATTTATTCTCTGCTGCCTGTGTTTAACCCTTTTAGTCCTAATCAGTTATCAACACTCAACTTCTCCTTACATACCAAATACAAAATAAAACATTTGGAAATAAGAAAAAAAGAATTGATCAAACAAGACAAACTACAGAAGATTAAAGGTGAAATTCTCTCAAACTTGTTCAATGAAAAGTATTGGCTCAAGTTGGGAGAATTTAATAATCCAACTGGGACAAAAAGGGTTTAAAAATTAGCAAATTTTATTGCAGTATGGGCCAAATGCAAACTTGACGAAATTCGACAAATCAACCAATTCAATTCCAATTTTGATTCGGGTTTATCCCCAATTTCCATTAATTCTTCGACTACATCTCTGACCGCATGACTGCATAAACTGAAACACCCCACAGCTCAACTAGATTCTTGTACAAGGCTTGCTGGTTGATAAGTCATTTATGAGCCTGACAGTTTTTTTCCTATTTCAAGAGAAATCTAATCTAAAACAACTTAGCTAACTGCAAAAAATTGGATCACAAGAATAAACTGAACCAGTTTTTTGTGGAAGAAAAACGTCTTTTAAAGGTAGTACAAAAATTGTATAAATACAATGGAGGTGGAAATTGGCAGAAAAACAATTCCAGGACCCAATTCCATTTTAGAAAAACGTCGTTTAAGATTTAGTGTAATTTGTAACTGTAACAGTATTAAAGTTGTCCTGAGAAAAGTATTTTAGCTGCTACATGTACAGATAGTTATATAAATGGTTATTATTATCGAAACTGAGACCCAAATATGAAAACATATATTTGACCAAAATATTAGTGCTAATTAATAAGGATGTTTATAGAAGCCACATACAATTCGCAAAGCTTTTTTCCTCTCAATAAAACGGGAGCAAACAAAATGTTCAGTAAAACTTACCAAATTGCTCTAGCAATAACAGCTCCAGCCGCTGGAAACACAAAATCGTCACTACCAACTCTCCATCGACGACTGAATGCAACAAGGGCAGGCATTTTTCAAGAGTAATAATTTTTGCACCGTTTACAGGTGAGAAGAAATGATTAAGCTCTGAGACAATTTAACGGCTATTTGTATCACGTCCAATAGTTAATTGAAGTTTAACTTCCCGTTTATAGGTGTATACAGGTCAAGTGACAAGAACCCAGGCTCAAAATCTTGCATTTTCATTTCTAATTCGGTGGTATTACGCTTGGAAAAAAACATTTTGACTAACAAAAGTTTCCCCTTTAAAATCTATTATAGTTGTATTTTAACCATGCGTTAATGTTCAGTACGTATAAGCTGAAAAAGTCTCGCAGATAGAGACAGAAAAAGCACGTACTCCATTTATGGTTAATATATTTAAAAATAGATTTCGACAATGACGTTGTATATTACACACGTAAACCGCTCTTGGGCTTTGGCTCAGAATTTTAAATCTACACACAGTACACGGCCGAACAAGAAGAAAATGGATGTCACTGTAATTTATATTTGTAATGATTGGAATACAAGTACTATCTTTTCGTGGAAATGTGTTCGAAAACTTTCGAAATTGTGGTTACGTAATACAGTATATGATCGTAAAAGCACCAACGAAATTTAATTAACCATTCCAGATATACAAATTTATATACTTTTTATTCTAGACATGTTTCGACATTGTCACAATGCCATCTTCAGTAGAAAGTGAAAAAAACGTAACAATTTTAAGTTTTATATCGTTTTATATTTTTTATATTCGAAATTTGTAACGGTTTTTTTTCACTTTCTACTGAAGATGGCATTATGACAATGTCGAAACATTTCTAGAATAAAAAGTATATTCGTATATCAGTATACCTGTCAAATCTAGGTTACATACCGGCAGAATTTCATAATTTTTCTTTATATCGTCTCTGGGACTATCTTAACTATAACTATTTTGCTTTTTAAGCTATGTTAACTTTCAAAACAAATTGTAATGTCTGATGTATTCGGCGAACTTAAATTGTAGAGTCGCGCCTGCCAGGGTAGGGTTTACCTCATTAAACCAGTGCCATACAAAAGTGATACAAACAAACCCTAAAAAGGGCCTGATTATAGGAGACGGGCTGGCACGGTTAAGCGGGCTGAAAACTAAACCTTAGCCCTTTATTACATGTAACCGCGAGCCAAATTTTTACAGATTTCATGGGGGCAGCCGGGATCTCGTTAGAAAAACTCAGCCCGCTCAACCGGGCCCGTTCCATGTAATCAGGGCCTATTTAAAAGATATACCGGTGTTTTTCAAACGGTCAGTATAGAACACTTACTACGGACTGCGGACCCATGATCTCTACAATTTTATTGAACTCTGAAATTTTGCGAGTTTGCCTTTCTTATTATGATCTTTTCAAAAAAACTAAATGCATTTTTCGCTGCATATAGGTGACATCGGACAAATAATTTTATCCTAAAATCTCTTATGCTGTCACCCGGTTTCCGTGGCGCATTAGTATGGGGTATATCCCTTGCCTTGCGAATAATCCGGGTTCGATTCCTCGATCTTTGGGATCTCCTGGGTTTTTTTACATAAAAAATGATTTATAATATTAAGTCCCGTGTATTTAGTCTATTTAAGACCATTACCAACTGCCGAAATTTAGCCAGTGAACGATACGATGAAAAAATAGTTAACTTAATTTTTCAATCATGTCTTGCCCCAATAATTTATTCTTGAACCAAGCAGTCTCCTTGCCAAGTTTAAATCTTACCAACTGCAACTTCAGTATTTCTACGTTACAATTACGTTTATATGCAGACTAAAATACCTAGTCCACAGGTCATTTGTATTCATTTCAGCCATATACCCATTCCGTAATTCTAGTTCCCATGCTATATCTCAGTGCGTGTTTTATACACAGTCCACGCTTTGTTCCCAGTCGATCTGTAGTCCGTAGCACGTGTTTTGTACTGACCGGTTTTAGAAACAAGTAGGTCTCGATATTAAAGAATGTATGTTAAAGTTCACGAATTATTTGACTATTTTGACAATTATCTTTGGTATTTTGAGAAGTGAAAAGAAGAAATGCAAATTTCAGGTTTTAATTGACACTTAAATTTGAACGCCGACATTATCAATGTAATTGAAACCCACATTGATGAAAATGTTCTCTCAACTGAACTGGGACTTGAGGGTTATGCGCCAATTAATGATAAGGGAAGGGACCAAGGTACTTCGTAAACAGCTTTAATTGGCTTCTATTTCAGACTTGAAAGATACAACCAGAAGGCCGACAAGAAAATTCCACGTGCAAAACAACAAGTATTAGTCAGCGGTATTGGCGTGACCTCTCTTTTTCTGAAACATAACAAAGCTAGTAAACATAATACTTTAAATAAAAAGATAGTGACGTAGACAGATAGATATACGGACGGGCGCCGAACGCGTGAGAATCTGCAAAGATCCTTTATAGTTAACGAAGTACCGTCGTCTCCAATGAGTTTTGCCGGTTCAGTTAGATCTGAAATATCTTGTGATGACGTCATTTCGGCTGGGATCTTGAAGCAGCCGGAGATTTTAACCTTGTAGGATGAAGTGCGTAGTTGTGTTCCGACAAACTTCTTGATAATGCAGAACGGTGGTTCCAAGGATACGACAAGGTACCGGTCTCTGGCACGGGTTTTGTTGTGGTCGGAGTGGAGATAGACCAACTCGCCAACATTAATGGATGGGATAGACCTTGGCAGGCTAATGGGAGCCTTTGAGCATTCACTAAATGGGTGGTTCGTGATACGTTGTTGGTATTGTGTTGTTAGCAGGGTTTCGTCATTGATAGGTATTTGTGCAATAGAGAACTGGTCTATTTGGGTCCACATTTCGTGGGAGGATAGGCCACGCGAACGGATGCGTAAGTTCAGTGTTGCTGTAGCCACGGCGAGGGTTAATTTGGTATTGGTTGCTTTTCCGCCGAGCGGGTCTTGGCGAAGTAGTTCATTCTCCAATTCTTGGACAGCTTTCTTACCAACCGAGTTTTTGTTAGGATATTTGGAACGGCCTAACTCCAGTGTAGTTTTATACTGTTGTAGCAACTTGTCATCTACGAGAGCCTTGAACCCGGGGGCAGGATCCGTACGTATAATTGCAGATGAACCATCGAGTGGGCGAAGCTGGATGCACAGTTGGATAAAACCATCTCTCAAAGAGGTATGGCGTTCACCTTTCAGGAGTACGGTGGCTGTATAAGAGTTTACACACTGGTGGAGTACAAGAATCAGGTGTTGGGAGCGCTTTATGACATCTGCGGCGAAGGCCTGGCTTACCCGATCTGGTGGTGGCGAGATTGACTCTTCATTGCGGACACGTGGGGATCGCTGTGCGATTACACAGTGTGGCATGCACTAGTTATGGTGTTAATGGCTTAATTCATGTCCAACGCATACAGATAACGTTTGGTAACCATCTTAAGCTGATGGCTGGTCGGGTGGTGGAGTTGGATATGGACGGCAGTAATAAGCAAGCCATCAATCGCTTGTCGGAGATTCTCGCGCTGATGTAAAGGGCTTGTTTCGTCTAACCACAAGTAGGCCATCTGATGCAATAGTAGCGACGTTGAGATAACTTTTAATGTCCTTCAGGTTGGTTAGTGTTTTTGAAGGTCTGAATCCCTGGGTGAGGTGTGCATGGGTACGACGCATGTGAGTGCACTCTGTATGTCTGGACAGCCATGCTGAACGGCTCGTAAAGGGTAGGCGCACCTTGCCATCAATGACGTCCTGAATGGACGTGAAATGGACGACTGACTTTCTAGTCCTAGTGACAAATGAACAGACCTGACAAGATTCGTCCTCGCATGGTGAGGCATTGCAACTTGCAATGCCTCAGCGTGTCGGACGGAAGCTTGGTAACGGCTTACAACAGATAGAAAGGTGGATACACGGGGGAGTGCAGAGAATTTGCCACGGCAGAGTTTTTCAAAGGCTTGGATGCAAGCTTGTTATCTTTTAGCATGCATGTGTTCTTCGAAGACTGGATGATGAAAGGACTGAAATGCTTCGTGGATACAGCAATGGAAAGAGCTTCAAACTCGCATGGAAGCTATGTGGCCTGTGAGCCACGCAGCTTGGCAATGAAAAATCCGGCAAGATATAGTTTTCGTGGCGATGCCGATGCCAGGGTCTCTTACAGCTCAGAAGTTTTTTTGGGATGTTACCTCCACAGTAGAGGTCGTCAGCTATTTTTACTGTGGAGCCTTCTTGTAGTAGGGGGCCAAGTACTCGGCACATGAGTTCTTCTAGGGTTGTTTCAGACCCTGGCAGCCGCATTGCAGACCATTTGTATACTCAGGTTGTGAAGCCACGATACTTCATCGACTCTCTTGCAACGGTATTTAATAAAAGGTGCTCGTCAGGGCAGCCTTAATCAAGTGTTTTCACTCGGTAATGTGTTGTAAGGTGGTATAGAAATCAGGGAGTAGAGATGGTTGGGGTTTACTATTGCGCCCGATATCTGCGAAGGCTGTAACGAGGCGACAACCGCTAATGGACTTCTTAACAAAAAAGGATTGGTTGAGGTATTCCACATCTACTCCAGCATCTTCTGGGTTCTCGAAGACACCGAGTTATTCTAGTTTGTCGAATTCTTTTTGCAGCTAGACGAACTTCCCACGGTTGTACTGGTGTAAACGACCCTTGCGTTGAGAAGGTTCTACTTGGTCCATGTTAATTTTTGCATGAAATGAACCTGGGGCACTGTTGTAGCCTTTGAGTTGAGGTGTGAAGACTGAGTCATATTCCTTGAGTAATGCATGGAACTCTTTTCGTATTCCTTGAGGCAAATGGTTGTCGGAATCTACGACTATGGAGGACGAAGAGCTCTTTGATACTGAAGCAGTGCTTGTTGGTCATACAGGATTTGCCCGCTTCATTTTGTGGTTAGGTTTAAAAGTCAAGGTGGCCTGGCAGAAGTGTTCATTGCCTTTAAGTGTGAGCGTTTCAGATGACAGGTTCGGGATGCAGATTCTTCGAGCGACGCTGGTCACGATGGTGGGATGAGGCCACTGCAATGTAGTTAGCTTTTTGAAACTGGGGAGTCGGTGCTAGGCTCGATTGCGTATTCGCAGTCAGATAGAGCGTCATTTACTAGTTTTACTTCAAGGAATTCGCAGGGCCAGATAGTCTGTGCTGTGTCAAAAGCAATTAACAAGAATGTGTAACGGTCAGTAGGGTTTTTAATTTGGTTAATTTACTGGAGATCCGTAGGAGTAAGTTGCGCCATCACCAAGAACAATTTCCTTCCTGACAGGTCAAACAACCACGTCATAAAAAAGGTTTTGGCAAGTGTCTCAACATCGAGGTTTTCAATGACGAAGCCTTCAAACTGAAATGTTTAATTATATTTAAAATTGAGTTCTCCATAAAATTATTTAAAATATATATAAGGCTAAAAATGATTAAAAAAAAAAGTTAAAAAAGGTTATAAAATTACAAACGTTTTCGATCTACTTGATCATCTTCAG
>JAOTRI020102558.1:0-13989 GCA_028564885.2 Zoanthus sanctaehelenae
AGGTATACTATTCCAAATTTTGGCTCCCATAATAGAAAACGAATTAATTTTCTGATTTAGTCTAGAGTGCCTAATGTGATAATTTCCAGAAGAGGAGGAGCGAGTGCTGTAAGAGTGGATATTCTTGCTTTTACTTGTCAAAAACTTGGTGTACGAATATTTTATACTAACTTAGGTTTCATCTCAGAGTAACTACCCTTTAGTAAGCATTCTTATTTCTGTGTCAGTATGATTTCAATATTAATTACTGTTCGTTGAGTATTAAAAATAACTAAAAATATTATCAATAGCTTCATTACACTGTAAATTACAAGATATATCTATCTTGTAACAAATATTCTTCATACCTTGGAATGTCATTATGAGCTTGTTCCATATGTAATTTCTTCTGCTCCTTTTCAGGGATAGCTATGCAGAAATACAAATAGCAAGTTTTAAATAGAAAAGTGAGAGGCAAAAACTTAGCAGCACCTTTTTGCAAGAGCTCTCTTCTTTCTGTATGTACATTTGTGTTCATCACTATACACTAACACTGTATCTTCATCAGGTTCAAAAGTACACCCCAGTACATGAATTACTCCATCTAGAGTTGCCTAAGAGTAAGAATGTATGTTGTGGTTTAAATTTGAACTTTAGATAGACATTTTTAAACCAGTTTAAATTTTTTAAACTAATTTAGTTTTATATATATAAGTCACTTGTCAGGCCTAAAATTGAATATGCTCCAGTCCAGAGGTCTGGGACCCATATTACTTTTTTATATGTTTTTAACATTTAATTATATGTTATTTAGATAATATTTTTATAGATTATAATTTTGATTATATTTCCTTTTATGGTACTTATACTATCATATATTTATATTTTTACAAGTATATAGTTTCTGCTGACTTAATAAATGTATATGTAGATGGGTCACAAACGAGACGGGCCAGAATACAAGATATGTAAGAAAAAACAGATACAGTAATTTGACACATTTAACCAGCAGACTTTTTGCCTATCCGGGAAAATCTGAATGTTGGACGTTAAACTCATCTTCAAAATAAACATTATGCAAGTTGATGTGCAAGTGAGTTCATTCTTCACAGACTAGACTCCGACTCGTAACTATGTCTGAGCATTCGAAACTCCCGCCAAAATGAGCTTAGTCAGATCTATAGCTAGACAACTTAATGAAATTATTTATTTACTTACATTGAGAGACTTGCCCATATGGATTTCCTCCTGTATCATCTGTTCCATCTGTTTGTTTTAACTGCAGTCCATACGCCTTGATTAAAAGATCTGTGTCACGAGTCAGCTCTCTCAAGATTGCTTGCTTTGCAAGGATACGCGTTCGTTTGTCATTTTTTGCGGCATAACCCTTCGCTTTTTGCTTTGCAGAGGACATTGACGCAATGCTTTGTTGTTGAACGGTCCCATAGCGTTCATTTCTGTTTATCTTTAAGTTTTTACCACTCGGATGTCTATGCATCTTACAAAAATGGGTGACACTTTTCCGGACCCGCTTTTCCACGGGCATCGAGGGAGGAAGAGTCCACGATGTACTACAAAACGGTCAGCGGACTTTCAATTTATTTGGACATTAGAACATCCGCCAAGGCTGAAAATGGGTCAAAAATTAAGAATATCCTAAAAATATGCTTAGGCTCAGTTTTTAAATCTAGATATGAAAATTTGTATTAAGGCTGGCTGATAATATGTTGTCAGACGGTGGTAATGCTAAGAATATATTAAAAATATACGAGGCTGATATTTGTCAAAATGTTAAAAATACTGAGGCTGAAACGAAAAGCACTATTCTTTTTTAAAAAAGTGTGTAAGTACACTCTGTAGCAATGAATGTTTTGCTGACAACTTTTCTATATATAGATTGACGTTTCAGTTTTATGATTGTGCAATATCATACCATATCGAACAGAGATAAAACCGTTAAGCCAACATCAAACTAAGAAATTTATTTTGGACTTTTATTTATTTTTAAGAATATGATATTACGGTTATTTGATCGGATTACTTGTCAAAGAAGTAACGTTTGATTTTATTACAATTCTGCCCGGTTAATTTTTCTTTATGTGAACGAAGCGCACAGTTTAGCAGCATGTTATTTGAAATTTTTAAAAAAACGTAATAAAGTCAATAATTTGTCGTGAAACAATCTTGTGATATGTAAATGCATTACATGGTTCGAGTAACACTTGAAATACTCCCCAATTTTAGGTAGTTTTGGATCGTTTATATTGTCACAAATGCACAAGTATATTTTTCCAAGTTCTCCAGTTCTGCGAAACTGTTAGTGTCAGGTACAGACAGAAAGATCAAGATGAGAAATGCCTCCGTGCCAAAATTTAGCATTTTACCACCTATCAGTGATGAGATATTACACAGTTGTGCTCCAATGACTCCATACAAATCCTTATAAAATTAGCTTGGTTCGTATCTTTACGCCATCTTCAGAAGGATTTGTATGGAGCTATTGGAGCATATCTGTGGCAATATCCCGCCGACAATGTTGTAAGGATACATTTTTAGTCTTGATCTCTCGGATGACTTTGACAAATCCCACAACTTCACAAATTGTAATTTTTGTGACGTCACACATGGACGTTTAGCGGTGACAAATCGATTTTAGGACGCCCCCTTGAATGCAATCATACTAATATTTTTGTTAATGTTTTGTATCTCACCCCATCTGCAGAAACTAAAAAAGACAAGATTCCTGATGCCATTCAAGAAGAAAAATCTGATGATTTTGAGAAGTTTCTTAAAGACGTTTTGGAATAGATTTCTGCCATTGTGTATTTTATACAACCTTTTTCGTTAGTGACTTGTCAAGTTTGACATTTTTAAAAACAAAATAGTAAAAAACAAAAGTATATATTTAGTACGTAAACCACTACTTAGTATAAACGGGTTTAACTTTAACTAACAATTTATCTATCTAGCTAGAAAATTGTTTTCGGCCTTTACCTGGAAACCCAGAATTACTCAAACTAGTTTTTTTCCATCGTGTACTAAGTGTTATATTTTGGCAAAAGAGCTTTGACCGATGAAAAACACAAAGTTAGTTGTTAGGAACGTTTTTACGGTCGTAAAATAGATATCCGTTTAATGTTTTTAAGTTAATTATAAAATGGATCACAGGCAGCCCAAGCTGGTAGTTAGTCTAATACTCGAATTTTCAGTTTCCCATAGAAAGTCTTAGTAAATTTTAGTCAAAATTTCAAAAACCGAATGATTAGAAATAAACTTCACTTACCTTGAGTTTACCTTGTGTTTTTCTCTTGTTTGTATTTTGGGCGGGATTGGAGGTGTTTTAGAGGGATGTTTACATTTATTTCCGGAACTGAACGGGGCATAAGGAAAAGTTTTCCCGCTCACTGCTCAGGACGACGCATCAAGGTTTTATTTTTTTATGCAGTTTTGATTTTATTCTTTATTGTTCTTAGAGTAAATTTTTTCCACCTTAAACTCATAACGTTTTTTAAAGTTCAAAGAAAATGTTTTTTCCAAACTGTTTCTTTAAACGCATAATTTGTTTTTGCTGCTTTTAGTTTGAACTCTTTCGCGTTTTTATTTTTAGTAAAAAACAAATGTTTAAAAAACAGTTTTCATTTTGTTCTTATTTGTCAGCCTTTAGAATTGATGATTTGAAACTAGAAATATTTTTGCCTAAATTTTAACTTAGCTTATAAAATAATCAGCTGCATGTATGCAGTAAAACAATTTATTTGGCAAAAGTTGTAAGTACGGTGCACGTAGTTAAGTTTGATTTATTTAATTTCTTTCCTATTTTAAACAATTTCAACTTTAATGGCCTATAAAACAGCATTTGTCTTGTTTGAAAGAACTTATTTTTGTTCTGATAAACCCTTTCAAAACGATTGAAAATTATAATACGAAATTAAATGTTTTCTTTAAGCCACAGACAACTCGGCCATAATTATATGACTGCATGTGTAGTGATAAGAGTATTGGCTACGATTGGTAAGATTTTAAGCCCAGTTGCTTCAATTATTTTTTCTTTTTCATCGAAGTCCTTACGTGTTAAATCTTTTTTTTTCTTCCAATTTACCTCAGTCTATGCATATTAAAGAATAATGTAGCCATTTAGATTAAATTTGCACATTGCAGATAGAAATGCAACCAAAGTCTGTTCTAAGACGATTCCTATTTTCGTTCAAGTAAGATAAAACCTTCGTTGATGTGTGCATATGAATACAATTGAAGACGAATTCCTAATACAATGGGCTGTGCAAACGTTTTTTAATATCACTCGAAGCAATGGCGCTAGAAAATTCTCTTTACATTATCTCTTGCACAAGAAATCTTTCCTTGGGAGATTTTTTCGAGTCACTCTATAAATCGTGAGTATATTCTTTGAGCTCAATGGGCGTTCTTTTTAGTTAAATAATCCTTCGTACGCCCTGTCGTGTAGCCATCTCAATTAACTTTATTTAGGGAGAGAGAAAGTTAAAGTTGGCCAAGACCGGACTCTCGATATATAGTGCGCTTTTTAACAAGCTTCCTGGAGTAGATGATGATGGCTAGATCCTTGAAATGGTGTCTAGAAACAATTTTATTATTTTTCTTTGGGCAATTGAAGACTAATAGCCATTCAATTTGTATTATTCGAAAAAAAATTGTTAATTTTTTTAAAACAAGAACCGTCTTCTGTTATGTTTCCGTTCCATATAACTCGTCATTGTTCAGTTTTGAAAATGAAATAAAAACTAATTAACATGCACTACCAGCAAACAAACTAATTCCATAATCCACATTTAAACATGTAAGAAAAAATTGATAATGGTTTTTTTTCTCGGTAAGTTTGGAATGTATGTCATGTTTACACGATGGTGACGTAGAACCCCAAGTGACGTATATATCGTTAACAAGATATATAGTCTTTTCGGACGTCCAGTTTACCTCAGAAATCTCACAGTCAAATCATGACAAATTATGGAAAGCCGACCGCCAAAATTAACGCTTATAACTTTCTGATTACCTGTATACTATCTTCTTGAATACAAAGGAATAAATTGCTTTCTTTTCTTTGATCACGGTCTCCGGGTTCAACTTCAATTTGTTGATAAATTGATGCATTGTTTGTAAATGTATTTCGGTCAAAAAATGATTTACATAACATTGAGAACTTGACACGCCGCCTTAAATATTTTATTAAATCATTTAGAGCTCTAAGCCTTGGTTTAAATAGGTATTGCAATATATAAGCCAAGCAGAACATGCAATATTTTATTTTCGGCCCAGCACTGAGAGAGATTGATCCAGTCAATGACTATGTATGTAAAAAGTTTGTCCGATTTCGTGATACATTCCTCCATCACAACAGCGGTCATTTTTGTATTTTTCAATAATTTTGCAGGTAAGCAAGACGTATTTATGATTTCAAAGCTAAGTACATTCTTAGTTACAATTAAATTCTCAACTAAGACAGTCGAAACCCGAATATACAAACGTTTTACTATTTTACTTTTTAGCTCTTAAAATCTACATAGTTTTAAAAAAAATGTACGTACTTACACTTCTTTAAAATTTGCGTGAGGATAAAAAATCGCGATCATCATACGTTATCATTGCACATAATACAAATCAAAAAGACTCCATGAAAAACATTCCGATCCCTAATGCGAAGTTGCAAATATATTGTTTCATAGTAACTTCATGTTTTTGAGTAAGCACAATTAGCGAACTGATATGCGAAAAGAACATTAACGTCTCTTTTAATCTTTCAAGCTACATGTACTTTATAGACTATTGTGAGTTATATATTGAATGCAATTTTGACTTAACCTTATCTAGCCTGAAGGACTAGGGCAAGATTCTTTCCCCAATGAATTTTTTTAAAGATAGCTTCTGAATGCTTTAGAGTTACATGGAATCTTATGAATGACATTTTGAATCTAGTTCATTGCACATCATTTGATAATACTTTTGTTAAAGTTTCATGTGATAAGTTGATATGGTAACAGTGAAACTAAATAGTGCCTTTATTGATATATAGATATAGTCTATAACTCTAGATAACTCATTAGTCCTTTTCTGGGGAGTAAACACTTGTAAACAAGTTTTTGTGTACTTGTGCATACATTCTGTGTTTTATCAGATCATTATAGGACTTTGACTACGCATTAGAGGTAAAAAATAATTTTTCAAATAATAGCGTTACGGTCGATCCCAGCTCAGCTCTGCCGAAATTAGAGATTGCATGGCTTTCTTAGTCTTTCGATCACTAATCACATATGTGATAATTACCGTTTCATTTCAATGTTATGACATTTTTATAACCCAATTCATGGAATCATGGTTGCAGTTAGTTACGGCTGGAAATGCAGCACGTGCTCCATTACCTATAAAGCTATTGGTTGTTACCAAGACAACCATCACCGCACCCTGCCGGAGGAGATCTTGAACGAGCGCGATCCTTCAAGGAACATTAGCGAAGGAAACCTCATCAACTGGATGCAGTGGGATACTTACATCGAGGAGTTTGCCTGTCGTTGTGCTGCCAAGGCAAAAAAACGTGGCTGGAGAGTATTTGGACTTCAATTCTATGGTATTATATTTTCAAACAACAATAAAATAAAAGTGTTAGAACATAACAAAACACGACATTAACAAAGACAGCACAGAGTAGAAGAAAACGACAAAATGCATAATTTAATAAAGCAAAGCACAATACAACAAATGCAATAAGAATATCAATGTTAAAATATACTATAATATCTGTGATAGTAGTAATTTCTAACACAAACTGAGTGCTGCGAGCACACTATTTTGTTTTAATTTTATATAGTGACAATATTGTTTTACTTTCGGCATCTAACGGTGTGTTGCGGACTCTATCGGGGAATGGAATTGGATCTTTGAGCGTAAATATTGAGCGTATACGGAATTGTTCTAAGAGATATCCTTGAATTGATTCTCAAACAACATGAACTTGAACCGCTGATCGTATGTATTGCATGTTCACTGCTAGTGACATCCGAAGAGTACTGTGTTCTAATTCAGAAGCTACTCGATTCGCACGCAGCAGAACATTTAAGCAATAAAACATACTTTTCTATGCGGGTTTACCGCCATAATAATCCACGCGGGATGTTGGGAGAATAGGAGAAAAGTTTGTAAATCCAGATCTAAAGGTTGGTAAGGCACCAGTCTGCTATGCGGGAGGCCTCGGGTTCGATTCCCGGCCCGACCACCACTCAGGGTCTTAAAATAATTCAGGAGAAAATGCTGCCTTTGCTCTATAACATCTGCAAATGGTTACACGTTCACGTCTTTTTGGATAAGGACGTTAAATCGTAGGCCCAGGAGTAAGATCCTTGTAAGGGAACTCGAGTCCTATTATCTCTACTCCTTGGAATCTTACTAGCTATAGGTTCCTAAATGTTGTAAAACAAACCAAAACAAAACAACATCCCAAGTGGTTTATTATTGCAGTAAACCCATAGTAAAGTATTTTTTATTGTTTATATGAAATAACTGTGGGTTTACCGGCACAATAAACCACAGTTATGGCAATAACAGCGCTCGTACCATATTGTGGTTATTTTATAAACTATGATATACTATAAATTGTTACATAGATATGAGTATTTTCATGTATGAAAGTACGTCCGGGACACGAACAATATATTTTCCTTATCTTCACTTGTGATATCACTGGTGTCTTTCTTTTGTTTTTCGAAACACTCGTATGTATGAAACAAAAATAAAATAAAGAAAATAAACTTTATATGCATGTCTGTGCCACAGAGTAATACCTTCAATATATTAACTATTCAGTAAGCCGCCTATTCAGAATATGTATCTTAATTCAATTCGTACCTGAGTATGGAGGTTCAAAGAAATTTCATCCGTGAAAGTTTTCCAAAAAATTACCAAGCTTTATCAAATGTTCAATATCTTATTTCCATGAAAGCAACAAGTTGTATAAAGGTAGTGCAAAAATTCTATGCTGTTTTGAAGTTTTTATTTTGTTAGATTTTTTATATTACTCCTAGATATTGACAGATGTTACCAGATAAAGAATGCTCAAATGCTCTGTATTACAATTCTGTTCCAATGATATTCCTATAAACCTCCCAAGTTAAACCACCTAGCTTTATAAAAACGGATTTTCTGTCTGCACGTATTCCCAGAGGTATGTTTCGCAACCAAACTTCCACGTACATGCAGTGGAATCTCAATCTTAAGGTGTCTCGCAATTGTAGCTCTTTGCTTGTAATAACGAATCTATGCCGTACCGAAGAACTAGCTCTCTTGTAACTTATAATCATCTTGAAATTACACGAATGAAGTAGTTTTGTGCGCAGGCGTATAGGTTCTGATTAAACTTTGAGGTTGGGCACAGATGAGAATGTACTGCTGCTGGCCCGTAGGTTAACTTTGAAATTGGGAGTGACTTTCGAGGAAAATTTAATGCCAACTTCTGCGTTTAACTTAAAATATATTTATCTTGTTAAGTTTGCATGTGGGTTTTCACTTTTGATTTTATCCTTGAACATGAATGTCGGGCAATATGCTATCACAAAAACCGTATATCATTTTACTGGTTCCTCTCAGAGTTTATAAATCAATCAGAGGAAGTCTGGAAGAGAAGATTGTGTTGATAAGTTCACTGAATTTGCACTTCAAAAATTATTCCCTTAACAGCCCACAGGCCTGCTGCTTAAAAACTGTGTATAAAATTCCCTCGAAAGTTATCACCAGGCGGATGCGGAAAAAAATTTATTTTAATTTTTAAAAGCACAGTTACTGAAACGGTTAAGAAATACCTAATAAATATATTTAAAAAAATAGTTTAACATTTACTTCTCATTTTGAAGGGGAGTGCTGGAGTGGCTCAGATCTATATTCGTACAAAAAACTGGGTCCGAGTGATAAGTGCGTTGGGGTTGGGTACAAGAAATGCGGTCCGTTTGATCGTCACTGCGTCGGAGAACAATTTACTAACATGGTTTATGAAATAGGTAAGTTCTCATAAAAAAGAGGAACGATACTATTATTGTTGAATTTATTATTAGTATTATCATCATCATCATCATCATCATCATCATCATCATCATTATTATTAATAGTAAAAATTGGTTATGATACTTGTTTTAAAGGACAATTAAAGCTAAATCTTTTTACGAGCCTAATGGCCATTGGGTCCGCAATACAGCGCATATCTCCGGATTCCGTAGTGTTAAGCGGATGAGAGTCTTTGACTCCCCCTGGACGGGACACTTATCCATCGCAGGTTAGCTCACAGTAGACGCTGGTACTCATTTACCTATCCCGGAATGATGGAAAGCAGAGTTCACATAGGCAGAAAAGGTCATACTCGAATCTCGGCAAAGTGACGGGAACTTTGTGGTTGGAAATCAGAGGTCTTACCAAATGCGCCAACCACATCCACCAATTTAAATGAACCTAAGAACCCACCACGTTATCATACCTTTGCGTATACTAGTTATTAATATTAGTCCAAAACGGACTTTATTTCGAATCAACTCTATTTATTGAAGTTCATAGTTAAGAAAAAAAACATGAAGTTAGCCGTAGGTTTATTCAATGGAAAATAGAATAAAATGAATAAATAAATATAATAAACAAATGATATTAGCTTTAAGGCGCGGACACACGGTGCACTATTTCGTGAGACAGTGCTCGCAACAAATGTTTTGGAAGTAGACACACGATGCAACAAAGTAGCGCAACATTTCTCGTGATAGCATGAGGTGCTTACCTATGCATTTTACAACAATCAAAACGGCTTCCAACAAGACGTTCTTTGAAAAGAAAACTTTTTGCGCCCAATGTTACAAGAATAGAGCGCGATGTTGCATACAACAACATGCGTACATTGTTGCAAGCAACAAAACTCATGGGTGGACTTACACTGAAACAAATTTGTTGCAAGCAATGTTGCATGAAATGTCGCATCGTTTGTCAGCGCCTTTAGTCAAAGTTGTGAAAGGAGAAGAAACGGGAGAGTGCCGTGAAAAATCTTTCAGTCTCGGAATCAGATCACAATACGATTCAGATTCCAGCTCATGCGAGAACCCTGGGATAACTTGGATCTGCTTTTTGTTTTCCCATTCTCCTCAGTTCTCACCGCATTTGAGAAAGTTAAACTAAACAATAGATTACTTAGTCAACTTCTGCAATGTCTCATAACTATTCCCTATAGGGGAGGTGAATAGAAATGAACTTATACATAGTATATCTTTATAGGGCTAGGCACCAACCCTGGCTAAGGAGAATAGTTGTTATAGCATTACTAAATAAAGTAAGATAAAAACTGACTTTAAAAAAACTTAAACGTTTTTTCTAATTTTTGTGTGCGCTTTCTTCGAATCCACTTCAACATCAACAAATATCTAACAATTAGACTCGTGGCCCGCTTCTCCTTATGGGCTACTAAACCCGTGGACCTTGAGGGTGAAGGGTCTTATTGTTTTAGTAAAACCCGACTAGTCGGACAGAAAAAGCAAGAATAAAGTTTGAAAATGCAAGTTGAAGAAATATTTATTTGTGAATAAAACGAAAAAAAGAGTGCGAATTTCGCTACTAGATGACTATTACTAATAGTCCTTTAGTACTGAGCGTAGCCAATTAAAATGCAGGATTTGCATTAGTTCACTAGTTGGGTGGGTGATACTAAACCTTGATGTCGCAAGTTACGGGAAACATTCAGAGCACGCGAAAAGGATACCGGTTGGTTTCGCGAGCTTTAATCAGTTCCTAATATCTAAGATTAGTATATATTAAGGTAGCTGGTGACTAGCACTTTCCGCGTGCACTAATTGGTTCATCAAACGCCGAATACCCTGCGCTATTCATTACCTCGGCAACTCATCTGTGACGCATATTGATTGTGGACTGATTGCTCACGCCGGAGATAGGTTGTAAAATTTTAATAAAAAGTTTTCAGAAGAAATCATTTTATTAAGTGCTATTTATCCGCTAGTCAGGAGCCCATAAGTGGGAGCGAAAACTTCCATGCTCTAGTGTCACGGCGTTTTTATGAACCGACTTAATTTTATTTCAGTTATTGAGAATTCAAACCAATCACATGCGTTCAAACTTGATAAATAACGTCACTGTCAATTTGTATGAATTGTCTGATTCCTCCGGGACTGAAAATTCTATTGAAATTCCCTGCTAAAAGCGATCTAAATATAAATCAGTTTGTGAAAACGCCGTGACATAGGTCTATTATGGGGGTTGCTCTTTCCTACTTATGGACTCCTGCGCTAGTTTAATACTGAAACAATTATCACCGACTGTGTCGGCTCCATGCAATAGATATATATTTTATCGCTTTGAGGATAATTGTTAACAACTAGTTGGTTTTGACGTGGACATGGTTGGCGCAGTTGGTAAGATCTCTTCTTTCCAACCACAAGGTCCCCAATTCGATCCCAGCACTTTGCCGAGAGTCGAATATTTGTGTGACCTTCTTTTCCGCCTAAGCCAACTCAGTTTTCCATTCTTTCGAGGTAGGTAAACGAGTACCAGCGTCTGCTGGGAGCTAACCTGCGATAGATTAGTGTCCCGTTCAGGCCCATGGGCCACTAGGATCGTATAAGGATTTAGCTTAGTTGGTTTTGCGATAGGAAGCGAGCGTGGTAAAACAGAAAGAAAGTTAACACTGTTTTGCTCTTTGGAAAATAACATGCTTTTTTATCCCATTATTTTGGTAAAAATAAACTGGTTAAAACTACTTTTTAGGGTCATTGTCTAGCACTATATATTATATACCTCTCTTTTAGGTTATATCTGTATTAAATTGTTAGAAAATTAATTGAAATTAACTTTGCGTACGCGATTATTAAAGACCATCACAATGACAACATCAACGGTAATGATAATGCCACAACGACGACAACAACAACAACACACGGCAATGGCAATGGCAATGGCAATGGCAATGACAACAGCGGCAAGGACAACAACGACACACAGTAATGGCTATGACAATAATATGAATAACAACGACAACAGCAACGGCAATGACAAGAACAACAACGACACACAGCAACGACAACGACAACGACAAGGACAACAACAACGGCAACGGCAATTACAGGAACAACAACGACACACAGCAACGACAACGCAAGGACAACAAGAACAACGGCAACGGCAATGACATTGACAATGGTAATAACAATGAATCTTATTGAAAAATGTTTATTTCAAAAATTAAACAATTTCGAAAAAAGTAAAGAAATAAGTAATCGAATTTGAAATTGAATTAACGAATTCACTGCATTTATTCATCTTGTTTAGTACCGGAATGTGAGGTCAAGTTTGAAAGATTAGGATGTAACAATGATCCACACATTACGCCACGCCCACTTCCTGACTATATTTTGACAGACCGCGATTCATCTCATAAAGTGTCCAGCGGTAAGGCCGTTGACTGGCGAAACTGGGATGCATACGTACCTGAATTCGCCTGCAGGTGTGCAAAACAGGCAAAAAAGAGGGGTGACAACACATTTGGACTTCAATTTTATGGTACAGCTTAATGTCCAGGGCTGTTCAATAGTAAATTAAACTTAAACCTGGGTCTCTTGAGACAACATTACAGTTCTTCTAAGTAAGAGACTGCTAAGATTTCCTTGCATGAAGAAAGCTTATTACTCCAAATTTAGAGCTCCTCTTCGTCTCTGCAATGTTGTAAACAACATCATGAGTTAAAAACATTTCCAGTAACTCTATAAGTTAGCGCTAATCGGCTTTTGAACAACTGGGCTCGGCTGATGACTTTCATTATCATATTTTAAAACGTGTTTGAGGGATCGATTACATGAAAACTGTCTTTTAAAAAGATTTAAGATATCTTTCTATGTTTAACGTAGGTTTTGTAAACGGGCAGATTGTAGAACTTGCTAATATAATATGTTTCAATTGTATGCCCAATAATTCACAGTAAAGATAAGTTCCAAACAACGACAAAAACTTTCATTTGTCTGCTGTGTTTTTTTTCTTGGAAAAACTGATGCATACAGACTTGACATTATTTGAATATTTCGACGCTGTGCTTAATCACTTTGTAATTATTCATTCATTCATTCGTTCGTTAATTCTTTAAATATTGGCTGCATTAGAGATTTGTAAAAGTGTATTGCAAAGAACCCTCCAAAAGTTTTGGAATATAAAAAAGACAGAATGATTCGCATGTCAAGTTAGGGATGGAGGTGCGGGGGATGAAATGAGGTTCCAGAGTAAGACGGATACTCACAACCTGTCCAAGAAGCCGATTACCAAATAAAATTAAATACGATTTCATTAGTCTCGCTAAACATTTAATAAGATTCTGGTTGGAAGGTTTTTGTTTTTGTTGACTTGGATTTTAATGACATGTTGTAAACTTGATAAAAGTAGAATAATATTTTCTTTGTATTCAGGTGAATGCTATAGCGGCTCTCAAGCGGAACACACGTATAACAACAAAGGACCTTCTTCGAACTGTGTTGACCAGTGTTTTGAACCGTGTAAACGCTACAGCAATTATTGCGTGGGAAAACAATTTACAAACTTCGTCTACAAACTCAGCGGTCTGTTTTTCAATTTTATTTTCATTGTAATATTAATATCTATATGTTGGTAAGATAGGGATGATCGTTGTAATTTTAGGGCTCAAATTTGGCAATTTAGTATTTTTAAGGGGTTTTTAGAGAAAGATAGAAATTGTTTTATATTTTATATAGGGATCATTTTGTTGTTATGAGGTGTTTTTTTTTAGGATCAAAACGTTTTGCACTTTTGTATTTTTGAGGGTAATTTTTCACATTTCTCGAAGAGTATCACAATCCTGTTTACCCTAAAGTACCCCCTCCCCCCATCCTTCCTGGTCAAAAATAAGTAACAGCGGTCCTCATTCAATTATATTAACCCTTTGACTCCTAAAAGGGCCTAAACCGCCCGCACCATATGGTACTGAGTCAAAGAATTCAATCTTTCTTA
>JAOTRI020102569.1:0-13989 GCA_028564885.2 Zoanthus sanctaehelenae
TCGAATCCCATCTGGGGCTCGGATTTTTTCCGAGTTCTCCATATCTTAAATATCATTATATTATTATTTCATCCTTAGTTTGTAAGTAATAACTATTTTAGATTGATTTTTAAGTTAATAGTTGTTGTTTAACTGAAATTTATTATGATTAAATATAAGCTCTTGTTTCTGGAGTCAGGTTAATTGGCATAGTGGTCATCAGTCGTGCCTCCCTCCTCAACGCCCCGGGATCGATTCCTGGGCTCGGCATGTGGTCTGAGAATTGTCAATCTCAATTTGACTTTGAGGGTTTTTCTCCTGGTTCTCCGGTTTTCCTTCCTCTACAAAGTTGACTTTCACGCCAAGATCTGAGCCGTCGAGCGATTAAACATTAGCATCTGGCTAGGAAGAATGGGCAACCACTTCCTTGAATAAAGTATTTAGTTAGTTAGTTAGTTAGTTATTCATGTATTTATATATTATTTTCCATTAGTACTCCCATACTGAAACAGAACTGATGAAAACGTTGTTATCTGAGCGAGAGGGAAACAAACCTCCCAGACCTCCAAACACAAAAATTGCAAGGTGAGAACAAATCAATAATAATCTTTGTTGTGACATTTTTTCAAAACAACCTTAACTTTGATTAGCATAGTTTATGTCCTATGTCAGATTTATGGACAGTCCTATATGATGATATATCATTTTGTTTTAAGATGCCTTGATGTCTCAAAAACATATCCGTAAGTCATTTGATGATGATGCTTCATAAATGTTTATAAAAAGCGTGTTATCTTAACATTTAAAAGTAATTATATTCTTTATTGATGATAATAAGCACTTTCAACTTATAACATTGTTTTAAAGGTAATGAATAATTTTGTTGATGAACTAACAACCAGCTTTGAGCTGCCTGTGATCTTGGCTGTGTGTATAATTAACAATTGGAACTCAAGGACAAATGAATTACGGACAAGTCATTATATAGCCTATGAGACTGTAGGCTGAATAAGTTCTTCAAACTCGTAGTCCCTAAGGCCATGAGGTTTAATTGTTTTAAGCTTTGTATATTAATATTATTTGGTAAAAGGATTTGGTATAACCTATTGCCATTTGGAAGGAGGAGGTGAACAATGAGAGCAAAATGATACAGTGTAGATTCATCTATCCAGGAATATGATAATAAAACACTCCTGGATAAATTTAGAGAAAGTTTTTCATGAGCTTACAAACTCTGCTGAGTTCTTAGTCACATGACTGGTAGTGACGTCAACTACGGAAGTCTGGGAGGCCCTCGTAGAAGTTCAAATTTCCCGCCCCAGGCTTCCGGAGTTGACGTCACGACCAGTCATGTGACCAAGGACTCAGCAGAGTTTGAAAGCTTATGAAAAACTTTCTCTAAATTTATCTAGTGCACTTAAGTTCAGGACTGTTTTATTAAGAGCAAAATTGTTACATAAAAATTTGTTACAAAGCATAAAATTGATGCAATACTATCTAGAATATCAAATTACAACTACATTGACATTCCTATTATGATCATGATGCTGAAGTCGATTAGCATTAGTTTACCTACTGTACTAATGGTCTAACATGCATCGTAAGTTGTAATACTGTTCTAGAGGACCTGTGTATATGTGATAGGTTATTAGTAGAGAAAAGATGCCGGATCAAATAAGTAAAGAACCCCATTTTGTTATAATATCAGTGGGTTTCATTGATAATCTAATTTGAAAGTCCTTTTTTTTGACAGATTAGTACATTGATTTTTTAGTATTGAAAAGCTCTGTGATCTTAGGAAGTTGTTGGACCTTGACTAGTTTTTGTTATTTGTTGATATTTGCAACATTTTAGACAAAGATTGAAACTGCAACAACAACAAGCGATGATGCACAGTGAGCACCAAGCAATGGTCCAGGCGGTTGGAAGATTCATGAAGGTAATGTTGTGTGTTTTTCATTTATATCTCTTTTGACGTAAAACTTCCATGACATATAAATTGGTGATTTTAAAGAACTATAAAGAAGTTAAGGTGAGATGAATTGTCACAGACATAATTACAGTTGTTTCTACTTTACATACCTTTACAGGGCTCGGAATTAAAACAATTTGATGGTTGCATTTTTGCGACTAGTTGTAAAACTATAGTTGCAAAAAAATGAGTTGAAAAATACTGCTAAGGTAGCAACTTCTGGTTATGTAAATACCTAGATTTTGAATTTACTGTTACAATTGTTTTAAAAACGTTCTCAAATGGTTTGGTAATTTCTGTGAACTAAAAGGTCACACATAAATAGTTAAATCGGATAGACTGTCTTATTTCCTAAGAGTAACCTTTTCTTTAAAATCATTCTCTTTATGTATCTGTACGTAAAGAACAGCTCAACTAATATTTTGACTGGTCGTTTAAGAAACTCAGAGATCCTTTCCAAACATAAGTTAACTTGTTTGTCTTCTAGGGGTGGTCCGCAGTTAGCATTCTTTTGCAGTTCAACTACTATATTGTAAGATTACGTTATTGCAATTTATTAGCATTTGTTCTTGTTACTCCCCTTTCTGGAAGCCTTTTGTCACCAGGTTCCGGTTACAAAAATCTTGGGATTTTGTATAAAACCTGCATGTTTTTCATATTAATTTTTATGGTTTTAAAAACTAAACATCTTAGTAGAAGAAATTTTAATGCATTATGCGTGGGTCGATTGCGTGTGTTTGGACTTGTATCTTCAGCCTTCATCAGGAGTTACGTTTGATTCTGTATCAGTTAGTAAAATATAAAATAGAAAACTCTTTTATTAAAGAGATGAAAAGAGAGATACTAAAAAATGACAACACATAAGTATGAAGGTTGAATAAAAAAGCGCCAACTGGTTCCCTGTCGTGATAGTGCTATGCCTCTTACATAATAAACATTGCAGTATGGAATTTGATATATAGTTTGTCAAACACAATTTACATATTGCTAAATTCCAACCAAAAACCACATCTCATTTATAAATTGTATTTATCATGGGCCAAGTTTATCAAGCTCATAAAAATATTAAAGAAATAAATATATTAGCTCTTACTTAAAATAAAAACATTTGACTTGTAACGGTATATAAGAGCGATTGCTGTTAGTAGTTTGTTTCATATTAATAATGAATTGAAACTTATGTGGAATCACTGATTTCAGCACTAAATCTTATTTAAGATATTTTAAAAATAATATTGTTAAGCGTCTTATTTACTAGGTTGTTGAAGGTTGTTTGTATTTAGTTTTGACATTAAAAATAACATCTAAACTGATAACTATTTTAGAACCTCCTTTGGGCACAAGAGGAGATTCTGTGTTCAACAGAGTAAAAAAAGAAATCTGTGATGTGAGTAAATTTTCGTTGTTGAATTTAAAACATTTAAATAAAGTATCAAGAAATAGAAACTAGATAATTTCAAATATGTGTAAATTAATATTAATTGTTAAGTGGTTATACTGTAAGAAATAACATCAAAAGATTAAAACAACAAGTTGCTGTGAAACCCGAAACTGGGTGATGTAAGTTCTGCTTTAGATTCACATGAGGCTAACAATATATTATTGGTTACATCCACTGGTCTGATATTGTCCCTAAAATCGTGGCTAAGTAACAATGTGAAATTCAATATTATAAATATTTAAAACATAAACATTTTTTAAAAAACAAACTGTTTTGTAAGCAGGTTGATTTCTAATGATCACTCGGGCAATTATTAGGTCAAGTGATGATTGTTGGACGACTAAGAGAAAATGTAAAGTTTATTTGAACAAAATCGATATCTGTTAAATCTTTTTATCTCTTACTACATCCAAAATATTCACTCTAACACAGATGTTAAATACATAAATAGACACTCAATGACAGTTCTCTTAAAGGGGCTTTTCATTTTCATTGTTGAAATCTCCCTCTTCCCCAGTTAATAACCCTAACTAGAAGGAGTCAAACCAGTTGGTTATTTACAAAGCGTGGAAAATTTCCCCTGAGATCACCAAGGACAAATTCATTCAGTGATCTGAGTTGGGGAATCGAGTCTTCTGCAATCAAATCCCCAAGTCTAACCACTGCACCACGCTACCTCCTTTTGTTGTTTATTGTATACATTGTTAAAACTTGCTACAGCATCGTCTCCTTGCTTTTCCCTTCCCCACCCTGCTTTGCTCCACTTTTTCTCTTTAAACGTTGCTGATTCCTCTCTCCTCTGCTGACTCATCCTTTTGTATTAGCTCAACCCCTTCTCCTCGTATGAGATATCCCTTCGAATTAGGTAAACAACTTCACCTCTGCTTACTTATCCTCTTGTATTAGCTCAATTTCTTTAACCCTGCTTACTTATCCTCTTGTTTTAGCTCACCCCCTTTCCCTCTGCTTATACTTATCCTTTCGTATTTTTGCTCAATTCCTTTCCCACTGCTTACTTATACTTTCTATTAGCTCAATTCCTTTCCTTCTGCTTACTTATCCTCTCGTATAATCTCAACCCCTTTCCCTCTGCTTACTTATCCTCTTGTTTTAGCTCAATCCCTTTCCCTCTGCTTACTTATCATCTCGTATTAGCTCAACCCCTTTCCCTCTACTTACTTATCCTCTTGTTTTAGCTCAATTCTATTACCCCTGCTTACTTATCCTCTTGTTTTAGCTCAATTCCTTTCCCCCTGCTTACTTATCCTCTTGTTTTAGCTCAATCCCTTTCCCCCTGCTTACTTATCCTCTTGTTTTAGCTCAATTCTATTACCTCTGCTTACTTATCCTCTTGTTTTAGCTCAATCCGTTTCCCTCTGCTTATTTATCTTCTCGTTTTAGCTCAATCCCTTTCCCCCTTGCTTTTTTATCTTCTCGTATTAGCTCAATTCCTTTCCCTCTGTTTACTTATCCTCTTGTTTTAGCTCAATCCCTCTCCCCCTGCTTATTTATCTTCTCGTTTTAGCTCAATCCCTTTCCCCCTGCTTATTTATCTTTTCGTATTAGCTCAATTCCTTTCCCTCTGCTTATTTATCTTCTCATATTAGCTCAATTCCTTTCCCTCTGCTTACTTATCCTCTTGTTTTAGCTCAATCCCTTTCCCCCTGCTTATTTATCTTCTCGTTTTAGCTCAATCCCTTTCCCCCTGCTTATTTATCCTCTTGTTTTAGATCAATTCCTTTCCCTCTGCTTATTTATCCTCTTGTTTTAGCTCAATTCCTTTCCCTCTGCTTACTTATCCTCTTGTTTTAGCTCAATTCCTTTCCCCCTGCTTACTTATCCTTTTGTTTTAGCTAAATCCCTTTCCCTCTGCTTACTTATCCTCTTGTTTTAGCTCTATTCCTTTCCCCCTGCTTACTTATCCTCTCGTATTATCTCAATCCCTTTCCCTCTGCTTACTTATCCTCTCGTTTTAGCTCAATTGCTTTCCCCCTGCTTACTTATCCTCTTGTTTTAGCTCAATTCCTTTCCCCCTGCTTACTTATCCTTTTGTTTTATGTCAACCCACCCTTAAGGCTGTTAAATTAATATCGGTTAGGAAACTTTGTAATAACATTCTCTCTTAACTCATACACCGTTAATGAAAGTATTTTATAATGACCAAGAAAATTATTAATAAAGATACTTGAAGTTTGTGTACCAAGCCTTTATAGACATTTGTATTTATGGTATTATTTCATATAAAAGGTAGCTGATTAGAAACTGTGGAAGAAACTAATACTTTACAATAAAAAACTAATTTTTCGAATTGTCTTTGCTTGTAGTAGAACAGTAAAAATTAAATAATCTCTGAAAATAAGAGCTAAAGAAAGTTCTAAATATGATAAATATATATATTTTCTTGTCAGTTTGTACATATTCGACTTCACATGCCTGTAATGTTATAGCTATAATCGTTAATCTATGTCTTTTAGGAGCTGCAAAGAAATAATCTTGATGAAGACAGTATTATTAATATTCAAGAATTAAAGGGTGCTTTCAGAACTGTAAGTATTGCTTTATTAATGTTCATCATGAAATACTTCATTGTTTTTATAGAATAATTGTGATAGGTTTCTACAGAAGTCTCTATGGTGAGGGCAAACAGCGTTCTAGATTTTTACTCTGGAAAGCTTAGTGGTTTAGATTGACACCGAATAATTAGCTGTTTCTCTGCAATTTTCTTTTCATTCCCTCATCTGGGTGGTGAATATCAACTTTAAAAAGCTTAAAGCTTTCAAGTCTTATAATGGTTTTCACGTTATCATTTGACGCTGGAAAAACTTAAAAGTTATTTTTTGCTTTGAAGGTTGCTTGAGAACTCGAAAGAACTCAAATCTCTATCAACACGTTTTTCTGATCTTTTCGTTTTTTTTGTGAGTTGCTTAATAAAATTAATATGAAATGGCTTCCCACTGATAACGTGTTCTCCCAATCTTTCTCGTGTAATGTAAACACCGAAACGAATATATATTTCTTAAACCTACATTTTATAACAGTTGGGGGTGGATGAACTCTGTTTTGATTTGAACACAGTTTATTTTCTTAATTCTGTAGTTTGGAGTATTATGTAAGAAACAATTTTGTCTCAACTGTAGTTATGGTAAACTGTATTCTGTAAGCTTTCAAATCTCAAACTACTTTCATGTAGTTGTTTAACGTAATTCATGTCTTTTTAGTTTTCAGTTCATTGATATTTTAGTGGTAGGTTTGTTGAAAACATCTTGCATTTGCTGTATGCATTCATAAAACGAATTATTTGTATTCTATAGTCAAAGTGTTTTTGGTTTATTACGTCTTTAGCCCAAGGATTTCACAAAAGAAGATGCTGAGCTTCTCTTTGGGCAAGATGCAGATTATAAAACAGCATTTGAAGAGTTGGATACTGATGAGGATGGAGAAGTATGTACATCTAATATTTGAATGACTTAGGTAATAGGAGTGGAACAATATAAGATGCTGATGAGGATGAAGAAGTATATACATTGAAGTACAGACTACTCTTTTATATCTGTGAGAACTCTACCCAGTGTCGTCAGTCCCCATGTTTGGTTGGACCTCGACTGAGCTCAATTACCATTTCCATAAAGACCATAATGCTCTTTGCATGTCCTTCCGAAATTTTGCATAAGTACTGTTTACAGTTTCTCTTGGGATCAATTTAAAATAAAAACAATTCTTATGCAAAATTTTGGAAGGACAGGCAAAGAATATTATGGTCGTTATGGAAATGGCTAATAGATGCTATAGTGAGAACTTTACCCAGTGTCGTTCGTCCCATGTTTGGTTGGACATCGACTGAGCTCAATAGACGTTGTAGTACTCCTTTACATCAATGAGAACTCTAACCAGTGTCTTCCGTGTCCATGTTAAAAATTGACAGTTGGCGTGAGATTAAGGTTTGTTATTAGTCTTTACTATTCTGAAAGTATTTTACCAGTACAATGTTTACCAGTACATTGAACAGCTTCCACCATTTCGCTTATAGTACTGCCATTTTATGATAGAATTGGTATGAAGAACTTGCAGCTCAACTATTCTTTTAATGTTTTCAGAAACCAATAGACAGTGTGATATAAAGCACCCTGGTGCTTTGATAATGTCAAAGTGATAACAAGATTATAAAAAATAAGAGTATCACTTTCATTAGAATTGTTTTTCGTTATGCTCTATTTCGTTTAAGAAAACTGAAGCATACTTGTATATCTTTGCTGCAGATCACCTTCCAGGAGTTGATGTCATTTATTGAAAGAAAAGGCGTGAATCTGCAAACAAGATTTCTGGGCTACTCTAGAAAAGACATAAAACATCTTGGAGAATTCATTTCGACTCTACAAGTAATATATTATTTTGTCTTATTCTGTCATTTTAGAAGTGAAACGAATGGAGAGCTGTATTGACTAGGAAGATAAACTAGGTTGTTAATGAATTGAAGTAATCAAGTATGACACACATCTCGTTTACAGTTATCTAAATATATAACAAATACAAGATATCACGACTTTGAATCTTTCTTTTACTTGACTGTCAAGACCATCTTAAGTTAGTTTCGTAGCAAATACAAAATGTGCAAAAAGCTGGATTCTAAAATATTTTTTGCAACACCTCAACAGACAGCATTGTCGGTGAATGTAAAAAGAGTTTATGTTGAGGTAAGTCTGTTATTGTTCAATATTACATGTATTTCTGTTGCGCCTGATCACAAGAATCTGAATTTTTATTTCTTATTGATCTAGCTAACTCCTTTTTACAGAAAAAAGATGTTGAAAGGACAATTGGTATTGACACTGATTATATTGAGACTACGGACTTCAACCTGGAGCCAGACGACAAAGTGTTTCTTATCGAGGTAATACTTTTTATTTAGACTTTTGTAATACGCTACTGATGCAAATAGTTATTTAGGTAGACCGTTATCTTTCTGTAGTCCTTTCTCATACCCCACTGTTCAGTGTTGTAGACCTTTATTATACCCCATTGTTGTAGACCTTTCGTTTACACCACTGTTAAAGACCTTTTTTATACCCCTTTGCTGTAGACCTTTTTCATAGTCTTTTACTGTAGACCTTTATTATACCTCACTGTTGTTGACCTTTTATACCCAACTGTTGAAGACATTTATCATACTGCATTGTTGTAGACCTTTATTTTACCCATTGGTGTTGACCTTTATTATACCCCACTGTTGTTGTCCTTTTATACCCCACTGTTGTTGTCCTTTTATACCCCACTGTTGTTGTCCTTTTATACCCCATTGTTGGTGACCTTTATTATACCCCACTGTTGTTGTCCTTTTATACCCCAGTGTTCTTGTCCTTTTATACCCCACTGTTGTTGTCCTTTTATACCCCACTGTTGTTGTCCTTTTATACCCCATTGTTGGTGATCTTTATTATACCCCACTGTTGTAGACCTTTATTATACCCCACTGTTGTAGACCTTTATTTAACCCCACTGTTGTAGACCTTTATTATACCCCATGCTTGTAGACGTTTATTGCACCCCGCTGTTGTAGACCTTTTACACCCCACTGTTGTTGATATTTTATACCCCATTGATGGTGACCTTTATTATACCCCACTGTTGTAGACCTTTATTTAACCCCACTGTTGTAGACCTTTATTATAACCCATGCTTGCAGACGTTTATTGTACCCCGCTGTTGTAGACCTTTTATACGCCACTGCTGTAAACAGTTATTTTGACCCTTTGTTGTAGACCTTTCTTATAACCCACAGTTGTAGGTCTTCATTATAACTGACTGTTGCTGACCTTTATTTTACTCTACTCTTGTGAACCCGTATGTTACCCCACTGTTGTAAACTTTAGTAATAACGAACTGTAGTGTACATTGATCAGACATGAATGATAGGAACTTTTATATACATTCTGAATTTCAGTTATACCATATCTTGATATTGTTGAGTTCTGTTTATTTTTCAGTCAGGCAAACGAGCAACTAGGGCTTTTCTTCGAGAATACGTTTCAGAGAATTATGCAAAACAGATGTATTCTGCTGCAGAATTATCTGATATTGATGAGAAACCTCAAATTAGACCAGTTCAACCGGTACAACCTATGCAACCTGTTCAACCGGTGGCTGTTACTGAAGACGAGTTGAATAAAACCTCTGAGTCAATTTGCCTTGGTGAGAGCCGTAGGTCAGGAACATTTCGGCTTCCTCCTTTAGAGTCTGCAGGTGTAAGACAAGCGAGTGCACGGTCGGATTCTGGGGAATCTGTAAGAAGTACCAGAAAAGTAAGTCTCGATATCCAGAAAAGCCCCAGAGTGAAGCACAGGACAGCAAAGGTGCACAGTGAATCCAATCTGCGCAAATAATTCTAAATTTTGATTAAACATTGAACTCTTGGTATAAAAATGGTGGTGAGCAGTATCAATATGAAACGAACATTTTACAGTTTGGTTTGCTTCCCCTGGTCATAATCTTACGTGTTTGTTTTGTATATAGGAACATAGTCATGTACATGAACTCGCTGTTTTCTCAGCAAAACGTTTGTTAGGAATTTTTGGAAAACTATTGGAAAGTGGACAATCAATCGCCCTTCTGTTGAACGACAGTGAAATTCAGGAATACATGTAATTAACTTTTGTTACAAAGTTGATGTAAAGTAAACTTTTTATATATTTTTGAAAAACGTAAATGCATCATAAATAAGAAAGTCAAATACGTTAGTAATGACTAATAATCCATAAATTAATTTATTACATGACAAGCCAAATTTCCTGGGCCAGTAACCAAATCCTGTGCACTGATTTGCTTAAAATCGGTCCAACAGCTTCCCATACAGGACCGGAAAGTTACTGGACCGATTTCTAGCTAACGAAAGCGCACGCTTGCTCTCTTTTACTAATCTAGAACTGTCGCCATGTAATAGATATTTTAATAACCTCGTTTGGATAAGTGTAACGGATATTAATTTTCAGAAAATTTTCAAAAATACATAAATGGATAAGAAACAGTTTTTAAACATTTGCGAAGCTTTGCGAAAACTTTGCAAATATTCTCAATGATTTCGGAAGATGTAAGCAGTAAAAAAGTCATAGAATTAACGCTTTCTTAACCCCGCTTGCTCAGTGTGTATTGTCAAAACTTATATTCTTACATACAGACCTCGCACTAGGCTAATAATCAGTTGTACTCCAGAAGGATGGACCTTTTCAAAATCATCTTCCAAAGGGAATTATTACATCCTCATTTAAGTGGAAAATTTATGGCCATAGATACTTATTAAAACTTTGTTGTCAATTTTCAATTTTGATTGCAAGACAGAAAGTTAGCTTTAGACATATAAACTTGAGTATAAGAATGTTTTGTAAAATTGTATTTATTTATAAACAAATGAGTTGTATATTTTCAGATATCTTTAAATAAAGCGGAACTTTAAGCCTTTATTCAACCTGTGATAGCTTCTTTTATTGGCAGTTTTATTGGCCGTAGTCTGTCGCGAAACACCTTAGAGCTAAGAACTCCGTTAAAACATGTATTACAAAAAAAATTATCGAGACAAAACATTTTTCGCTAGTTAAAGCTATTGTTTTGGTTTTCAAAGCTAGCGCTTTTTGCTACTAGTGGGCTATAACAAATAGCCTAGTAGTAGCTCAACCAATCATAACGCAGCATTGATAATAGACCTCTAGTTGGAAACTTCGCACGTGGCGAGCAAAGTTAATTTACCTAATACGTAAATTCCAATGATTTTAGCGGAAGCGGGTTAACGTGTGTTTGGTAAACGTAAATACGCATTCAGACACTGTAAATTTGACTAAATTCACGTGGTATGATTGTTGCGTTTTGTAATTCGTTCTGAACAACGCGCGCAGCATTTCACAGTTAACCTTTGTTAGACATAAGTGATGTCATGAAATGAGATAAACCGGAAATTATCGGTACATTGTAACACCCAGTTTCTTCTTACAAAATAAAGTCGATATCTTTGGAGCTCTTTTAATCAAACAATCATTCCACTCGCGCTTTTGGATATGAGATGATTATAGCCAAGCCGGCAATACGCGTGCCTCGTCTATCATCTCATATCCAACGTGTGCTCATGGAATAATTAACAATTACGATGAGATAGTAAATCGCGCCGAGTTGGCTATAATCATCTCATGTCCAACAAGCACGAATGGAATAATTGTTTTATTAAGTTTCCAAGCTCTTCGATATTGGAAAAGTACAAAATATTAATCTGACATTTTTTAGCTTGGCAAAACTTTACACAGGTAGTTTCCATATATGGTCATTCGGTGTATGAGCTGATAACCAGGATTGACTGAACTAATTAGAACACTAGAAACGCAATAATCGACATTTTCAAACTCGAAAATTGCGTTTTTAGTGTTCTGATTGGTCCACTCGATCTCGCTTATATATACCAAATGACCATATATGGAAACTAACTGTGATAAATGTTGCCAAGCTGAAAAATATCAGAATGAAATTTTGTTGTCATTTTCAAGCATCGAAAGGCACGGAAAGCTAATGAAATTCAATAAAACAATTATTCTATTCGTTTTTCTTGGATATAAGATGATTATAGCCAATTCGGCGCTATGCGCCTCGTTGGCTATTTACCATCATATCCAACGCGCGTTCTTGGAATAATTGTTAAATGTCTCAAATGGTACACGTATTCATGTAATACTAAAACACTCCTGGAACGATGCATGCGAGACTATCCCTATTGCCACTTCACGCCGAATTGGCTTAAATAAATCTTGTACAAATTACAAATTAAAATGAGATCCACACTCTTTCTGAACAACTTCCTGAAGGGATTATCTTTGTTATCTACATGCAAGAACCGGCAAGTCGCTTTTTTAAGGTAATCTGGATTCCGGAATCAAGGTACATTTCCTCGTGGAATCCAGAAGGTAATTGCTTGCGGAATCTGGAAATCTTACTTTTTGGTATTTGGGATACGAAATCCAAATAAATGAATCGGGAATGCCGCAAAAATGACCTTTGAAATCCAAAACTGTATTAGGTTAAAACTTTATCCAGTACCTGGGATCTGGAGTCCAAAAATGTCAATGAGGCGTGGCACGAGTAAGGCTATATATTATAGTAGCCTCTTGTTTTATAATAATCAACATTCAAATATAAAAAGGATTTTCGCATGACAATAAAAATATGCAGTCTTTAATATAATTGTAAAGCAATTTTAGTGGATAGAAAGACCGTAATATTTTTGTTTAAAGATCGTTTTTGGTTTTAAACACTATAGCTAGCTACGAACACATTAAGACCATTTTTACCATCATCTTGTATGAACTCTATTACATTTTGGGTTTTAAAATCAAACAATGTTAGTCTGAAATATTGTTTAATGTATATCTATTGTAGTTTATTTTGTATTTCACGATGTTTTCAAAATAACCTAGGTTTCTTTTTCAACCTAGGTTAATCTTTTTCAACCTAGGTTAATCTTTTTCAACCTAGGTTAATCTTTTTCGTCCTTGGTTATTTCTATTCATTCTATCTTTTGAGAGCTGGTTAAGGGTTACAATTGGCATTAGGCTTTGGATATTGTAGAATGAAGAATAGGAATAGCTTAGGGTTAGGGTTAGGGATATGTTAGGTTAGGGTGAGGGATATGTTAGGTTAGGGTTAGGGATATGTTAGGTTAGGGTTAGGGATATGTTAGGTTAGGGTTAGGGATATGTTAGGTTAGTGTAAGGGTGACGTTTATAACGTAATAAAAATGCATGGTAGCTAACATCACAATTGTCACAGTAGCTCAGTGATAAGGACGGAGGACTAGAGAGCGTTTGGATACACAAAGTGAGGGTTCGAATCCTGCTGTGGACATCTCAGGTATGATACTTGTGCAAGAAAAAAAAGTTAGAAAAGTAAGTAAATAGATAAAAAGATTGCCAGAAAAAGGGAATTGGAGATTGAGGGATGGGAGATGCAGAAGAGGAATTAGTAAATTATAAAATTATTTAAATGCAATCTTTTGTGTCCGAAGAATCCAAGACCCAGTTTTTAAAATGAATCCCCAAAATATAAATCCATCCATCCATACATACACTCTTTATTGACTTTCCCTAAGGGAGCTTTTCAAAAACAATATTAATATAAATATATTTTTATACAATTTGGAGTAAAAATGACTAAAATAAATTCTAAAAGTTAATTGACTTCCCCAAGGGGGCTTTTTAAAGATAACGTTTTAAAATACAAATATATTCCTACTTACAATTAAAGGTAAAAAGGACTAAAATAACATTTCAAAAAATACAAAAAGATATAAGTATAAAGTTACAATTCTTAAAGTAATTTGGTCCTCATGCATTTTTTAAAACCGATGACTAAATCACACAGTTTAAGAGAACAATTTAAAGAGTTCCATAAATTAACAATTCTACAATAAAAGATTATTTGGCCGCTAGCGGTGTTAAAAACAGTGACTGAATCACACTGTTTAAGCAGGGCTTCTGACATTTCACGATTACGCTATTTCGTGAAATTGACCTAAAATCGCGTAATATCGTGCATTTTGCTTATTTCCGCGTAATGTCGTGAAATTTGCTTA
>JAOTRI020102580.1:0-13989 GCA_028564885.2 Zoanthus sanctaehelenae
TTTCTCGAAGATATTAGCTCAATAGAGCTACTCTGATAATTCGAGTTGAAATAAAGTGTATGTATGTATGTATGTATCTTTTTGCGGCTAACTTTCTACTCAATGTTTTAGTATAGCCCACTGAAACAAAATTGATGCCCAACCAAAGGTTATTTTGAAAAGGAAACTCCAGATCGGTTTACAATACATTCCTCAAATTTTAAAGATTAATAATATCAGGGGTATAGCTTACTTAACCTGTAATATACAACTAAGTTGCTACCCTGCTTAGCAGAGCTTTCCTTATTTTTTTCCTACTTTATTGAAGAAAGAATAAGGAAAATTATGCTAAGAAAGGGTGGTAATAAAAATCTTTGTGACACATGACCAACCAAAGAAATATTTAAATAAACACATTTTTGTAGTTAAGAAACCAGGTTTTCATCTCAATACATTTATCTTAATATGTATCACTTTTATAAACTAAAAAGTTTTACACCTGAAAAGCTACAGTATTTGGTAATTTCAAAGTAAACAGAATTAAAAAGAATCACCCTGCTAACATCTAAAGGATTAACAAAATAAATGCCCCTGCTTTTCTTCCCAGCATTTCTTGGATAGTTTTTCACGTATCAAATTAGCTTGGCGGTTTGTATCTCGTGTTGGACGACTCTGACACTACTGCAACATCTGACTGATTGTCTCCCTGTCTCTCCTTTCCCCAGTTACAGGGTCCTAGAGATGGTATCCCCAAGTTCTAAACAAATGTTATGAAGAACCATGCATGCAAGTGTGACTATTTTCGTTTTTTCTGGGCTCATCTCAGACCTCCTCAAAAGTACCCTCCAGCGGCCCTTCAACTGTCCATATGCACCTTCATTAACCATTCGTGCACGATTTAAGCGGTAATTAAAATACCTTTGTTTAGTGGAAAGTGTTGCATTAGTGTAAGGCTTTAGTAACCAGGTTGAAGATGGAAAGGCAGAGTCCCCAACAAAAAGTGGAGAAACACTGATGCCGTCAACAACTTGACCAATGTTAGGAATTACTGTTCCTTGATGAATTTTTTCAAACTAATCAGTTGACTGAATTATAATTGAACCGTGACAATTACCTGGGAAACCACAGCTCCCCCATATGAAGCGGTATTTAGCATCAACAATGGCTAACAATACTACAGAATAGATATTCTTAAGGTTATAACATTCCTTTCTCGCAACTGATCCTCTTTTGGGGCATTTGATAGGAATATGGCACCCATCTATAGCACCCCAACACCACGGAAATTGCAAAAGTTCATCAAAATCCAACATTTTTTCCTTGAATTGATCAACAGTTGTGGGAAAATGACAAGCAACACATTCATCCCACAAATTATTTACGATTGCTTCACAAACTTCGTCCACAATGGTTTAGACTGTAGATACACCATAGCCAGTCATCTTTGAAACCGTATTACAATAGTCCGCCCTGGCTAGAAGGTACAAGCAAATAGAAACTCGACAATCAGGAGCAATTGGTTCTTCCGTCACAAATTGCCCTTGTAAATTGTGCTCAAAATTCCTCCGAAAATTTTTCTTTGGAAATTCTTAAAATTCGCTTAAACATTGTTTCTCAATAATTTCTCGCCATTTCCCACCAACCTTTGTTTCTTGTGAACCGTTTGCATGATCGAACTCAAAGTATTTCGTTCTTTTTTGCAGATGACAGCAATAAAATGTAGTCCACATCATTGTTCAAAGGAGAAGGGAGGGGTAAAATTATATCTCATAATTTAATCGCAAATCAAAATAATAAATACTTCGTTTATGGGTTGTGTTGTGGCTTAGCCTTGGTGAATGGGGCTGTAGGGCCTCAATTATTTAGTCCCCCAGTGGTTGGTTACATTTTGAGTGGGAATGTGAAAAGTGTAAAGTGTTCAATTGAGAGCATTCCAAGCAGAGCAACCAGGAGTAACTTAGAAGAAATTGATAGTATCACTGATGCTAAAGAGTTTGAAAATAAAGTTGTAACCTACTTTTGCAACTCACTTCACTCCAAACAAAGAGTTCCTAAGAACTGCCACAATCCATTATACTTTAATACAAAGTATTTGTGAATTACATCAGTTTATTGACGGCTTGAATGTGGTAGGTGTCTTACAAATTTTAAGAAATTATCTTGCAGTGTACATGTAACAAGGTAACTACAGAAATGGTGGATGGGCTATTTACATATAACTTGTCAGATGAAGGTAGCAACAAAAACCAATAAGAGAAGTCAATACTTTTTCTGGAGTAATTTTCTAAAAGATATTGAGAGGGGCGACATCCAGAAAAAAATCGGTTACAGTAGTTCTAGAATTAGTATTGTTGTCTCACTTCAAGCAGTTTTGCCATTCATTACCGGCAGTACACACGTCTCATCCCTTGGTTTTCATCCTCTATCAATTGTTCTCTTACATGATGAGAAAAACAGAAAAATGCATGTTAGTACCTGATCTAATAACCTTTTTTCCCAGCAAGTGAGCATTTATTGGATTATTATGAATTTTGAAGAGGATTTTCTGTTTTGCATGTTAAATGCACCAGGATTCGGAAATGTATAGTTAGAAGATACATTAACCTTTGAATGGTTCACAAGACTTTTTAGTGCAAGTTGTCTGTTGTAGTGTTGAAGGAACATTTTATACGAACAGTTTATCAGAAAACTGACTGATAAGTGTTGTACAGCAATTGTTCTATTTTTATAATAGTAATACTACTGTTTCACAGATTTACTGTTGCAATGAACAACAAAGCATTTTATAGTTGTTCTACTAAACATTGTTACTGTTTGAATCACAGCCTTGCTAAGAAAATACATTTTTCCTACATGTGATGTGAAATATGAAAAAACAAATTGTAGTAGTTTTTTATACTATGGACTATGATTTATCTAGTGTTTTTTCTCTGTTTTAAAAGCAACCCAGGCATCAAATGGACCACTTACGAGTTATCCTTCAGTGCCTGCAAACAATAACCTGAGTCAATATTAGATGCATTGAAATACGGCAAAAGTGTAAAAACCTGGCGTGAAGCCTCAACTTTTTATTGTTCACAGGAAGTGAAGTATAAATCGAAAGTACTGTTTAGTTACTGTTTGACAATTAAAGTTTTAATGGTTGTTTAATTTTTAGTTAACACAATGTTCAAGAAAGGGGCAAAATGTGCTCTTAATAAAGTTTGGTCGATTTAACTCCAGATCTGTTTGTTTGGGTTGGGGCCCTATTAAAGTAGGGCAATGACCTTGAGTTGAGGGCATTAAAAATTATCCATTGATAAACAGATCTGTTGTAATAATCCTGCTTATTCAACTGAAAATGGTATTTTACTGTGCCCAACCCGATGGCCAAAAAAAGTTTTTAAACTAACAAGTTTCAAGCCTGTAATGAGTGTGACCCCCCAACACACACCAAAAGAAATGTATATAAATTTGTGTGTGTGTGGCTGAAAGTATAACAACTAAGTTCTGTAGGGTGATTTATTTGATTAAATTTGATACTGATAATATACATACTGTTTTTAACAGCTTGCTGGGGATATCTGCTGGCTATTTTACACAACTTATTATCTAAATATAGTTTGAGGGACATTGAGTTATGCTGAAAACCCTAAGTACTGTGCTTGTTTTTGGTAGGGCTCAAAAGTCAAAAGATAGATACCACCGATCTGCAATATGCATCAAACACATTGACAGTTACATACTGGGAAATTTTTTTAACCAACACGAAACAGAAAAATTACTAAGTAAAGCATACTGAACTAGAGTTTCATACAAATGTAGAGATTCATGCCAATTAAAGATACAGTCGAACCTCTCTAATACGGACACCAAAGGGACAGTGTAAAGTTTCCGTATTAGAGAGGTGTCCGCATTAAAAAGGTCACGGCGATTACGTCACTTTTAAGACTGCGCTGACAGTTTAAGGTGTCCAGTAACTAAATTCAGGCTCAAAGTTAGTGTTGCGTTAATTTCCGAGTATAAATCGATTAACTTTATTGTACTTCTCGTGTACAAGCAGTCATACATAGGAAATTGAAATAAAACAAAATACACTGTACTGCACTTTCGAACTCAATGCACCCTGTTATGGAAAGGTGTACAATAGTGCAATTCAACAGCGAACAGCAACTGGTGTAACATAAAAATCTTTCTCCTGTACATAGTAGTTTAAGAATTGAAAAGACAGTAATTTTCTTCCGGACAGGATTCTCGAGTCTTTGTTTGAGATAGAGTGACTGAGCTTTTGAAACAACCTTGCTTAGCTCGTCGGCCAGCTGAGATGCACCCTGTGCAATGAAAAAGTTAGTCATATGGTTAAGTTCCGATAGGGCTTCTTTATACGACTTTATTTTCAGTGGTTCTGGCAGTACATCATTCATTTCCACGATTTCTTCACCATCGTGGTCAGCGGTCGTGGGAAATAAGAGAGACATTTAAAGATCTCCTGAAGTTGACATCATTTTTGAGCGAGAAATTTGAAGAAATGAAGTTTCAATACAAAATTGCAAGCAGAAAATAAAAGCATCAGAGAGAAAAATTTGAACTTGAAGGCACAAGTAGCAGAAGTGCATTACTCCATCAATAATATTTAGCAAAATCTTGACATTATGGAAAATACTCCAGAAGAGACTGTCTGGAGGTGAAGGGGGTGCCGGTTCAAATTGGCGAAAATACAGATGGCATCATCAAAACGATCGGAGAAGCACTGGAGTTCCTTTGGACGATTCTGATATATCAGTCAGTTATCGACTGAGAAAAAATAAGCCCTTCGCTCAGACAAATCCAAAGATCCACCTATAATTGTTAAATTTGTTCGGCGAAACAAGCGAGATGAATTCTACAGAGCACGAAAACATCTTCACGGGAAATCAACAAAGGACCTTGGTTTGAGCCGAACCATCGAAAGCAATGTCTTTATTACTGAAAGTTTGACAAAGAGAAACAAAGCTATTTATCGCTATTGTCTGAGAGCCAGAAAAGATCTAAATTACAACTTCATCTGGACCGAAGCAGACAAGATTTTCCTTCGCAAAGATCGCCGGCAAAGCTGATCAACAGTGGCAGCACTCTTGAACAGTTGTATGACCTGGAAGGAGTCGAAACTCCTGATCTTGGAACAGAAATAGCAAGGAACTGGCGAGCTAGGCGTTGACATTTTTATCAAAGTTGGAGAACATTTAATTCTCAGCAGCAACCAGATGAGCAATATATTTGATAGTGCATTTAATAGTGCTACAATAAGTTATTTTACTTTTGTTTTCATAAGTATGAACATTATTATTACATTATATTACATATTATATTATAACACACTTATTATATTTATCTTTAATCTCTGATGGAAGACAAATGCCCTAAATGTTCGAAATTAGTAACTGATGACATAAGAGCAATCCAACGTAATAACTGCAGTTACTGGTATCACCTAAAGTGCTCTCAGTTATCTGTTAAATTGTACAATTATTTTTTTTGCACTGAAGATTTGTGGTTATGCAGACATTGTAAAGATGATGTTTTTCCATTTAACACGTTAACTAAATCTGAACTATCTGCTTATGCTCAAAAATTACATCCAATTCAAAATTGGATTCATAGCCCTGCTAAGAAGTACATTCCTCTACTGACATTCCAAGCTTACAAAATAGAGACCCTCAAGTTTGGTCACCTTCCTTAACTAACTTAAATTATTATTCACCACATAAATTTCATAGTGGTATAAATATACAATGTTCTTTTACAAAAGACTACTTTTCTGCTCTCCACTGGAATTTAAGGAGTCTACAAGCAAACTTTGATAGTCTAACTAATTTATTATATGAACTTAATCATACATTTAGCAATAGTTTCTACTCCCTGCTCTTGGGATTTCGTGTGTTCCAACGTCTTTTACGTGTAGTATCGCTCAGGTGATCTTCTCAATCTTCTAAAACACGTTTCGGCTTGTTTGAAGAGCCCTCGTCATTTGTAGAATCATGATTTCTTAATAAGGACCAAACAATTAATACCAGATTAGAAAACTATCAGTTGATTTCTCAACCAATCCTATCTAATGCTGGTGGCGTTGCTTTACACATCAACCAGAAAATTTCATTTAGTCTAAAGAATAGGCACACAACATCGAACTAAATATTTTGAAGAGCTATGGATAGAGATTTAAAGTAGCAGGTACCATTGTTCAAGATGGCAACAACTCGAAAGTTTTAAATGAATGAAAAAGATCACTACCAATTTTTTTTTCAAAAAAAAAGATAATTTTATGGTGATTAGTTCCACATTGGTTTTGTTCAACGGAAATCGCAACTGGAAATTCAGTGGAGTTAACTTCCATTGAAAACAAACAAATTAGTTATTTTTTTGCTTTTCTTGCTCAGCTAATACTATTGGCCAACGATTTGGCCAGTGCCCTTATTGTTGGCTTCTTCGAAGGGTTGCTGAGGAGGCACTCTGATGCGATTAAGGTGATCTCATTGAAGTGGCTTGCCAGCTTTCCGTGGCCCTGAAGCTTCCCGATCTTATATATTATGTACTTGATTATGTATCCTAGAGAAAACACATCGATGGCAGGCCTTTGGAGGCTCACTAGACGAAACCGCTTCTGGTGCAAGCCAAAGAAACTTGGAGGCCCATTTCACTGTACATGCCTTCCCAAAGTCAATGATGACTACACTCCATTTGTTTTGGACGAAGTTGAAAACAATGTTAGTCTGCTTTAAATCGTTGTTCAGCCAGTTTTGTTCATGAATGAACGTCAACACCCCAGCAACACTCTGGAATGCAGACGCCCATTCGCTTACCTAAGCGAACATTTGTAAACTGACTGCTTTTGAAAAGGTGTAGCTTTCGTAAGATTTCCTGAAAAATTGACTTACTATCAGATAGGGCTTGACAGTAACGTTGAGCCTAATAAAAAATGGCAAACACTTTCGATGTTCTTGTGCTTGAAGCGAATATATCACTTCCTCCCGCTTCACTCCTGCGTCAAAGTGCTTCACAATAACGGGAACGTTGCCGCGATACACTTAGTGCATGCATTCACCAAAACTTCCACCTCCAACTTGTCTGGAATCTACCTTCTCCAGATGGCTGCGTGATATAATGGGCATTACCGGCCACTTTGGTCGTGGCTGCTTGCCAGTTGCACGCGCACAAACAATCTGCTTTGGATGTTCGATCTCTTTGTCTTTGCCATTGGCTTGCTGTGAGCATTTGTTGTTTCCAGCCAGCTCCAGATCTATCCCTAAGCACCTTCTCATAGCATTTCGCGCAGTCCTCTTGACCTTTTCTTTTCTCTTTCCTCAAATCCTCGCGTGATCTCGCCTCCTCTGCATTCTCCTCCTCTGCTACTGCTTGCGTTTTTCCTTGCCATGGGCCCGAAATCAATCACGACGAGGTGGTAACGGTGAGCGAATTTCTTCCTTACGATTTTAGCAACCGTTTATAAAAAAGTATATAATTATACAAACGAATATTACAAAGTGCTGAACAAAAACTAAATGAATTTGAAAATAACTGGTGTTTTTAGAGTATGAAGAGTTCTAATCCAAAGTAAAATATCATGGTTACACAGCCGGAAATCGTGCATCACCCCCGCAGCGCGAACGCGCGTCACGCCCATGAAAATCAAGACCAACTTTTTAAATTTCAATACAAACTTTTATATTTATTAAAAACATAAATATGTTAAAGATAAATACTGTTGAATAAAAAATAAATATAAATTAAAACAATGATTAAGAATATGATTTAAAAAATACCATCAGAAACTTGAGTGCAGACCCCAGGCGGTCGGTGACGGGAAACTTAATTACTCACATTTTTTAATCCTCCACGTGGAGTTTGTTTCACTCAGGTGGAAGCACGAAAACAAAGACTAGCTGTCGGGCTGGAAGGTGTCAAAGCAGTTCAGTTGAACTAGCCAGGTTCGGTTCACTTCAAATTACTTGCTTTAAAATGCCAAACAACCCAGTAAAATCTTTTTGCAACTGCGATTGTTGCGGGCGAAGGTTCACCATTTCCAAATTGCTACAGAAACATAGAATTGACCGACAAAGCCTAGCAAACACGTTGCATTCCAAGTTTGTCTTCGCTAGCGGAACAAAAACAGCTGGATCCATACGACGAGAAAATTGGGTACTACCGTGAATGGCTTGGCGGAGTCGCAGAAAGAATTAACGAGGCCCATCACCCCAAGTTCTCAAGTATCTAGTATACTAAGCGATTTTACGTACTAGCATGAGTAATTGAGTCTTTTCTTTTGAATTAATTGAGAACTGCAGTTTAAAAATCAATGATATCACTACTTGTTAATAATGGTTTGTACCTTTGAAATGGCGTTGAGCAACCTAGGTTTTCCAAACACTGAGCTGCATTTTTTTCTATATTCACAGTTTAATTAAGTAGAATGTTCAGTTGTTTGAAATTCAACTTCCTGAAATTCTGTAATAATGACAAGCACAAAACTTCCGTTGGCGTTAAACAAATAATGGCTTCACTTTAAAGTGAAGTGCAATTGGCTTAAAACTTTGTAAACTTTATTTATCCAACGCGTTTCGTATGAAATGACAGACTTCTTCAGGGAGTTTACAAAATATTCAGTTACTGCCATATACTGGGTCAGGGTGGCAGTTCAATCGTATAAATGTGCTTATGCTGATAAAACCTTTACTTTTGATTTTCCCGTATAATTAAAACAGGACGGTGGTTTAAAATAGAGCTTGAACCAGACGCCTAGAGCATTCTTCAGCTATGTTTTGTGGAAACTAGACGTCCGACTACACAGTGCACGGAAGATGCGCCTTTATAGAGGCCCATTCATACCAAGATGCGCAACGAAACTAACATACCGTATTAGGGACATTAATCAAGTCCAGAAATGAAGTGGTTGAAAAGAGCTCTTTTCACCAACTGGGAGCGCACAAATGAAGTAGAGGATCCAGCTTTTATGGAAGAATCAATAGCAGCACTTGAAGCGGCAAATAACTTGGCCAACCACCCGGAGCAGCTTAGCATTCAAACCTCGTCAAGCACAATGATCGTTGGGGAAGGAGAAGTGCGGCACGGGAGTTTGAGATACAATGGTGGCCATATCTATGGCTTCGGAAAACTATCACTCCGGTTCTTCGTAAATAAAGTTAGTTTATGAGTTCCGGTTTCTTAACAAAAACTAAAAAAATGATTGTAACAAAAAAACCTATTTAAGGTAGATTATTCCACCTAGGAAGTGAATAAGATGTACTTTACACTAGTAGTTTCGTTTTGTCCCACAACATGAATGTTTCGGCGGTTTTTTTGATACAATAGGCCATTTCTTCAAAAGCTGATAAATTTAACAAAAAGAAAACAGACAATCACTTTCAATAGCAAATAAGATATCGCATTTGATGTTACAAATTAGACATTGCTGTTGTTACCCGGGACTAACATTATTTAAGAAGAACCGGAATGAACACGTTCAGATTTAAAACAGGATATTCAGAAACTCAAAAATATGGGTAAGAAAAACTATGTAACATAAAGAACTTTGCCGTTTACGTCAATTTATTTATTGTTTTAATAAAATTTTGACCCTAGCAGTTTAAAAGTCACAAAAACAAACTTTTACTGATGCTTAAAATGCTTATTCAATTTGTGTTATTGCTTGAATCTAAGAGATTTGTTACATGGAGTAGGGCCAGCCCCACTAGTAGGGCTAGCCCTCCTAAAAGGGTTGAAACTAGTTTGTGTTTACACGAGGCTTGTTATCCCTAGCAGTAGGGCTGAAAAGCAAGTGGGGTTGACCGGACGACTGGAAGTAACGAGACACGCAATTGATTGATTCAATTGATTCCATTGAAATCGCACTTTGTTTTGTATTTTTTTTGTCAGCCGAAGCAAGAGTTCCACTACTTCCACTGAATTTTTTTGTCAGCTGGTTTCGATTTCGTATTTGTCGAATTTAGGGGCCTTCCTTTTTTTCTTCCCTTTCTTTGAAGCTGCAGTAACTTCAAGAGAAGCTTTCATCTGCTCGGAGTCTTCGAAATTGAAGTCGAATGGCTCTGGCTGGGGCATTTCTGGCGTTTCCGGCTGAGAATGTTTGGATATTAATTGTCGTCCGGCACTATCGCTTCGATTAAATAAAATCGGAAGTGCTGGGGTAGCCCTACCTTCCATGTAAACGCAACAGCAAAAAACATTAGAACAGGGGCGCCCTAGTATTGAGGCTAGCCCTATTGGTAGGGCTATTTTTCTCCATGTAAACAGCCCCTAATACCATTCTTGTTAAAGCAATTATAAATCTTTATTTGGAAAAAAACGTACAAAAACTGCTTAGAAGGCCCTAGGAAATTCCTGGGAACAGTCACTCTCTGTATATACAAAACAGTTGGAAAAACTGCTCAAAAGGCTTTAGGAAATTCCTGGGAACAGTCACTCTCTGTATATACAAAACAGTTGGAAAAACTGCTCAAAAGGCCTTAGGAAATTCCTGGAAACAGTCACTCACTGTATATACTAAAATCTTAGAAAAACTGCTTAAAAGGCCCTAGGAAATTCCTGGGAACAGTCACTATATATAAAAATCTTAGAACTGCTTAGAAGGTCCTATGAAATTTATGGAAACAGGCACTGTATATAAAAATCTTGAAAAATTTGCTTAGAAGGCCCTAGGAAATTGCTTGTTTAACAATTTTATTAATCTGTAATACTCTAATTCTATGTTAGGGTTCTGAAAAAATTCAAATAAATAATCGTTCACTGGAAGTGCATCCCAAGTATATATTTTTTCCTATCATACAAAACTAGACAAAAAATTATATATTGTACTGTATGCCCACTTTTTCTTGGCTGTAGCATCCTTGGAAATAACAAGCATGTTTAGATTCTTGTCCAGGGCAGCTTGAAGCAAAGAGCCTGGAACTATAAACAAATAAAAAGCTTAATTTTCTAACATCATTAAACTTGATCTTAAACCACAAAGTGAATTAGACCGAAAGAATTGATGTTATTTGTGATTACAGTATGTTTCTGCGAGATCCATCTCAAAGATGACTGGTTAAAATACCTAACAATGAACACAATGTAGAGCATGCAATGCATTATTAAGTAATTCCTAATCCTACCAGAACAATTTCTTTACTACATTTTACCAAGTTTATTCTTCTTTAATGCTTTTTTTCTTTTTTGCTATTATCACAAAACAGAAACGCAGCTATATTTAACAATTATTCCAAGAGTGCGTGTTGTTTAAGTGAGTTGGCTATAATCATTTCATATCCAGCAAGTGCGAATGGAATAATTGTTTTATTAAATTTCATGTCAAGCTTCCTGAACCCTTCAATACTTAAAAATGACAACAAAATTCTCTTGACATTTTTTTTAGCTTGGCAACACGTTACACAATTATGGTTATTTGGTATGTGAGCTGATAACCAAGATTGAGCTGATAACCTAATATTCAGGGTTGAAATCTTAATATTGAGGTTTATAGGTTCATTCATTACATTAAAGTATATATTTGACTCAGTTTGTAAGACAATAACACATTACATTCACCATTGTCCCCTATCAGTTTTATTCTTCCATTATAATGACAAAGATTTGAGGCAATGAAGATCCACAGGTCCTGTGCCTTAACGACATTTAATGCATGACTATCACTCTGTTCCTCGTCTGCATTCTTGCTATGGTCTCTACCACATGCATCGTCGTCCAAGGTGATGAAGAAACTATTCTGGTAGTCATCAGGAAAACGATTAAAGCTCCACTCATCAAACACGTTAAAAATGGCAAACATGTCCTTACAAGGAAAACAGGTTTTGTTCCAGGCCACACACGAGCACGATAGTGCATTGAGGTAAACTAAATGTAATCTGTTAGTGTCCTTGGATGCTTTAACCCGGAATTCCCGTGATATATGTCTACACAGTCTATGTCTGTCGCGAAACAGCAAATCGACTTTTCAGACAGTGTTTTACAAAATGAGCAGGTCGGTTATGGAGGTAATACGGGAGGTTAGTAAAGCGGCAATACTGGCTGCTTTGCTTAAAATTCGCATCGTAGTAGCTTTGATAAGAATCGGGCAAAACGCTCTCCACAAGCATGACTGCAATTCCAAAGAGAGACTTGTCAATAGATCTGGGAAGGTACGTGTATTTAAAAAGTTTGTTCTGTGCTTCGACTCCATTATTGGTGTTAACGATATTTAATACCTGTTGCTTACGAAATACTTTGACCCAACGCTGAACGTTCGATATCCACGCCCTCTCGATGTATGTAATGATTGAATTGCTAGCTTATAGACAGGCGATAATCACAGATCAGTCCATGCCCTTTCGTACTGGGGAAGTTGGCAGGCATCTGCTACTCTCTTGAGCAGTGATAGCAATGCTGCCTGTTCGGGGGCATTTAACCCGTTTCAAGGCTTGGATGAAAATCGCATATGTATACCAAAACCTCTGGAAATTCTCGCTAAATAGCATTTATCTCGGCCATTGAAAAATCTACCATGAAGTAGAGTGGCACCCACCCTGGATCCCAAGACCTTATTACTGACAGGGCTTCAACAATCAAATCTGCACCTTCGTTTTCGGAAATAAAATCTTTCACAACTCTATAGCCAACATTTGTATGGACGCATACGAAGAATAGCGGTAAAAAGTACTTTGTCGTCTTGTAAGTGGCGTCCATGAGGACGAGCTCCGAGCCGTAACACCTCAAAAGCCTCCGTTGCCACTGTTTTTGTTGAAGGAGGTTTAACTGCCGGCAGTGTTTAAAGATTTCTGCTGCTCGTTGGACCTTGTTCTATAAAAGAACTTTGCCTAGGACTATTAGCTTCCCAGTCTTTGATTTTCTTGAAGAGGGACTCTTGGTCGTCAGAGGAGTATTTAGAGGCAGTAATAGCTTTGCTGATATGGTTACGGAGGTCTTGCCTTGTTGGATAATAACGCCTGTTGTTCTTTTTGGGCGCGATGATAGAGAAGGAAAAAGTTCCCTTTCCACGTATTCTGTCAAGCAGCGCTTTACCTCATCTTGCCTGGTGATGGCTTTTTGCACTAGCTCATTTATCTTTTCAATAAATTTCCTGTTGACAAGCTGATTCACGGTAGCCTTTGCGCCTACTGGATGCCCTGTGTGAAGAGAAACCAAAGGGATTTTTACAAGGTATCTCATAGTTGACGGAGGCGATGTAGGGCTTTGAAGGTCCTTGTTCAATCATTTCAAAGCTTTTTGTTTGGTTTATTTTAGGCTGTTGGGAATGTCGTAGCCTTTTTTGTCAACCCCATAGACTTCGAAAACACGAATCCCTTTGATCTGTATGGTACCTGGACAATCAAGCTTTCGAGTTCCCTGGATTTTTTGGTTTGTCTTCCCGTAATCGTGGTCTCCACCAATACACGGCTCTGGACCTTTACCACCCCTGTTATCCTATAATAAGATCATGTCAAAAAATAATTGTTCATTGTCCTTTTTTATAAAATTAAGTCATTTTTTGAAGCATTGAATTATTGTAGAATGCTGACAGCAGCAAACAAAATAAAGCAATAAGATTTATAATTGTTATATTATGTTTTGTGTGACTAGTGGAAAAATCGGAAACAAATAGCTTTGCAACGGGGATTCCCCTGTTAATACTACAATTCAGTTCATCACCACTTAACAAATAGATTCCATGTTGCCGTGCGTCTAATCAGTAATAGATCACAGATGACTTCAAAATGTGGTAGGAACAAAAAAGTGGCACACGAGGCGATAAGCCGAGAGTGCCACTGATGTTTTTACCACATTATGACGTCTTCCGTGATCTGTTACTGAACAGACGCACGGCAACATGGAATCTATTTATTTTTTATAATAAAGAAACAAAAATTAATAAAATCATTTTTATTGCGAAAGAAGATACAAAGCAGGGCCGTGATGGGTTTTTGCGAGCGCAAAAAAAGTGATTTGACGTCATTTGTTATCTATACAAAATGGAGCAAACTGATTGGTTCCTGGGTGCAGCAACGAATT
>JAOTRI020102591.1:0-13987 GCA_028564885.2 Zoanthus sanctaehelenae
AGTTTTGATCAAAAGCCTTTTTAGCAAAGCTAAACACAATGGCTTCTGGGTAATTTTCCCAAACGCGACGTGACAGATAGATAGATAGATAGATAGATAGATAGATAGATAGATAGATAGATAGATAGATATATTGACTAAAGGGTAAATTTAGACTCGGGCCCCCTACGGGGGTAGCCCGAGTAATTAAGATAATTTTGTTATCACACTTTCCCCCCAAAAAACTAATTTAGTTGCACTCTAGACAGCACTTTAGATAATTTTGTTATCACACTCTCCAAACCTAAAAACTAATTTAGTTGCACTCTCGACAGCATTTTAGATAATTTTGTTATCACATTCTCCCCCCAAAAAACTAATTTAGCTGCACTCTAGACAGCACTTTAGATAATTTTGTTATCACACTCTCCCCCCAATAAAATTAATTTAGCTGCACTCTAGACAGCACTTTAGATAATTTTGTTATCACACTCTCCCCCCAAACTCTAATTTAGCTGCACTCTAGACAGCACTTTAGATAATTTTGTTATCACACTCTCCCCTCAAAAAATTAATTTAGCTGCACTCTCGACAGCACTTTACTCACGATTCGTGATTGCTAGGACTAAAGAAAAGTAAAGATTTATTTGTACTTCTTATAGCTTTCATAACCCTTAACAGCAATTTTCAGATTTTTTTTTCCAAATCAGCGCTTGTATTGGAATGGTGAACTGATAGGCCTTACTCACCCTTATGACGCTGTTTCTTTTTAACAACCTTCTGGGTGACGTTTTTCCCTTTCTTCCAATCAATAGTACATCTATAAACAAACATTTAAAAAATTCAAATATTCCAGTCTCCCTATCAGTTGTTAAACGAATTTATCCACATAGTAAATATGTGAGCAGTATCAAGATAAATTAACATAGACACCTGCAAGATAACATATATTATTAAAATTTCAACTCTGAATATCGCATTTCTAGTATTCTGGACCCAGTTATTCAAAAATCGATTAGCACTAAGCCAGGTTTAAATGTTTAGCCCAAGATTTTGTTTCCAATCTTACAAGAAGAAACTCTAACAGAAATTTTGGGATTAACAAAGACTTTTCATAAAAAATACGAAACAGTATTCATAAATACCCGTTTATCTTTTCTTAAAGAAGAAATTCTTTTGCTTCACCTAGGGTTAAACGTAACCATCCTTTCAACAACTGGGCCCTGATTGGTTCAGTCAGTCTCAGTTATCAGCTCATATACCGAATGACCATATATGGAATTTAATTATAAAGTGTTGCAAAGCTGAAAAAATGTCATTTTTAAGAATCGAAGGGTTAAGAAAGGTCATGAAATTTAGTAAAACACTTATTTCATTCAGGCCTTTTGGATATGAGATTATCCAATAGCCAACTCGGCGCTACACACCTCATTCGCAATTTACCATCCATATTCAATGCGTGCTCTTGGAATAATTCTTAAAAATTATATGATCTTCCAATTTCCTGTTTTCTGATTGGTTGACTTACAATCTGTCAAATTGCTTAAATGGGCGTATTAAGACTGGTTTCCGGAACGTGGGTTTTTAGAAAACGATTTTAAGATATCAATATCTTCCAACGAAGGACTAAAATCTAAAACGTCAGTACGTTTTCACTTTTTTTATATGGTGTATAATGGCCAACGAGCCAGTCGAGTGAAAACGCAAGTCTAGCGAGGCGGCAGCATTATACAGCCGTACGAGGATATTATTCAGGCGATACAAATCTCCAGTGTTTGTAACTAATGCAGTGTGAGGATCATTGGGCCAATCGGAAGTGTTCTAAGAGCTGCATCGAAACTGCAGCCAATGGAAGAGCGCTAAAGATGCTGCAGTTGGGTTAGGCAGTGTGGTTCCTTGGCCAATTGGACTAGTACGGCGACTTGTGCTTTCTTTACGTGGAGCTTAAATTGTGTGGGAAGTTCCTCGAAAAGAAACCAAAACATTCTTTTCTCGTCCATTTGTGAGCTATATTTAATTCATTTTTATCTGATGACGGTTGTAATAAAACAGTTGAAAGCTTTTAATCATGAAAGTTTTAACCAGAAAACAGTTCTTTAAAATTATTAAGCCTAACTTTAACACGTTGTTGTGACATAATGAGGTTTCAAAAAATTACCAAAAATTCTTAAGTTTTGTCTTGCTCGTTGGCACTTAGCGATAGCTACGTGCATTTTTATTTATTGGTGTATAATTTAAGTAGGGGGAAAAAGAAAAAAAGAAAAAATTTGGCCACAAAATTGGAAACGCAGGAGCCTGACATCTTGTAATATCTTTAATATATGGCTTGAAAGTTTGACGGGGGTGCGGGGGATATTTTTCAACGGGGGTGTCCAAAACATTTTGTCCGAGATTGTAGCATTCTTATCTGCAGGCCCAACAGCCAGCACCATACTTACCCTTCCGCAAGGATAATCTCTGGGCCCTCAAATGAGAAGGGATCATCTTCATCTGGTTCACATTTCATTCTGTAACTCTTGGTTAAGATCTGCATAATATATCATTAGTATAAATCTAAAAACGGTCTAAAATGCATCCTATATTCTGATTGGCTACTCTTTGTATGTCTTACTTATCATGATCTTCTCACAACACCAAAAACATTTTTCACTTCATAGACAGTTTGATGCATGACATTTAGAACCAAAAGACATCCTCGATTACGATTTTCTGCTGGTATTAGATTAATATGCCATTTCATTGATTTCCTTTGTAAAGATCACATCGTTCCTGGGAAAACTGGCATGATTCACACAGTTCCTTTATCGTAGAAATGGTAAGGCAATTAGCCATTTCCATACAGACCATAAGACTCTTAGCTTGTCCATCCAAAATTTTGCATAACAATTTTTTTTGTTTTAAATTGATCCCAAGAGAAACTGTAAACAATACTTAAGCAAAATTTTGGAAGGACAAGCAGAGTATTATGGTCTGTATGGAAATGGATAATAAAACAAGTACACATTTTATTGAAAAACTAACAATACCACGAGTTCGAAACAATATCAACATTGAAACTAGAGCTGAAAAAATGAGAAATTTAGATCCGAATATCCACGCCTTGGCACAAACCCGTTCGCAAGGAGACACGTTTTCAAGCCCATGAACACCAATTCGAGCAAACTCATTATGGAGAGGATGGGACAAATGCCCTCTTTTCTGGAAAATACGTCAGACAAAATCCAGATTTCAAGGCATAAGTTTTTCCCAAAAAATCGTTGAAAAGAGGCCATTTTTGCTTGAAATCATACAAAGATCTAGAGGCCTCTAATAATATTTGTTATAACAAATTATGGACAATTTTCACTTTACTTAAATGGAACAACATTGATACATCAATCAAGGCAAAATCAAAAGAAATTTTTTAAACCAAATTAACTGAAGAATTTCTCAACAAGTATTAGTTTATACATCCACATATATTGTTGACATGTTGTTGACGATTTTGTTTGTATACTTGTGATTAATGTTTGTACTATATGTATTGTTCTTTATCTTTGGTCGTCATCATCATCTTATGCAATGTTCTTATGTCCAATACTTTTTCAGGGGTTTCAATAAGCACCGACGTCCGACGAAGAGCGTCGGCTACTTCGATCAGAGACGTCGGCTACTTTCTGCCTTAATTGAAGTAATTAAAGAACGATCCTTGCGGCCCCTTATCAATACCGTCGCCTACTCTTCTCAAACTGGCTGCCTACTTCAAACTTTATTGAAACCTCTGCTTTTTTACTTCTCTTGACTACACAATGCTTCCAATTCCCAAAGTAGGTTATCCGATTCGAAAACATTGCTGCGAAGCAAGAAGGGAACTCATGTTGCTCGTTTTACATCTTCCAAAAACATTGTTACGCGACAAAATCAGATGTTGCAGGTTGGAAATTTGAGAACGATTTCTGCATGCTGATTGGTTGAAAAAGTATCTAAATATGGCGACGTTTGTTGCAAACCAAAAGCGGGCTGCTGTGTTTTGCTTCTTGCTAAAGATATTGAAAGTGAAAAAACTAAAAAAAAAGGGAAAAAAGAGAACAGCTCATCAATTTGTTTCACCTTCGTTTGGCGAATTTTGTAAGCTACACTTGAGATTTGCCATAAACATGGGTGTTCTTTGAGGTCCACGTTTACCCCGAGCTTATTCTCTCCACTCAATTTTTTTTCTAAAACAACATCTTCTTCAATTGCTTCGGAGCTGGTTTCTGTTTCACTGGTTTTAGTGAAAACCTCCGCCATTTTGTTATTTCGATATTTTTCAACAACGCGCGCACTTACGTTGAAACATGATTGTTTTATGGACCAATCAGGTGTCATTTCAGGCAATATTACTTGACAAGTTGAATCAGGGGTGAAAAGCGGTGAAAAGTTGACCGGCAGTCTTCTTTCTGCAACAAGTTTTTCCAACTTTTAACAAACAATTTTGTTGTGTTAAATTAAGGTCTAAAACATACTAGTAAAACGAGCAACATCAGTTCTCAACTTGTTTTGCAACAATGTTTCGCAAAATGTTGGATAATTTTGTATCTCTTATTTCTCCACCATCAAGTATAATACCTGTTTTCAAGAAATATTTAAGGCATATCACAGAGCTATCGTTATGCATAATGGCGTAAAGAAAGAAAAAAAAATTTAAACCTAATGCTAATATTACTTAAGTTATACGAATGTAGTAAATTCCTGACTTACCAGGTTTGTGAAAAAAGGGTTGGGTGAAAAATGAAACTCTAAGACAAAGCCCTGAGGGTCAAAAATTGAAAATTGGCGAGTTATCAACAACACTATAATTTTGTACATTAATCATTGGGCTCACACCATTTCGATTCTTTTTAAAACATACACGTGCAAAGTAATTCTATATTGAACTCGCTAAGATTCAATTACATATACTAATAATTTTATACTTGATTCTGATTGGTCAAGAACAGTGCAATTCCTATGTAATTTTGTGCAAAAAAGTAATACAGAACTCCATGCAGAAATGTTTAATTCTGAGCAATTAAAATGCTGATATGGAAGCATGAATCACCAAATTGTTACTATCACGTTTCGCAATCTTTTAATAGCTTTTTCAGTATATGATTAACATGTTACATTGAGCCTATTACTCGTTCAGTATGCAATTATTTTGCACTTGTGTGTTTCAAAACTTTTTAACTTTGAGTCTGTTTAAAACACACACACGCGAATTCATTCCAAAATGAAATTGTAAAGGCTCTTAACATTAACTATTGTACTGACTCTAGTATCTAGTTTCTCGTAAAGACTCTCGCATACTAACAGACTCTAGTACAGACTCTTTTGTGCAGACTCATGCACAACACTCTTATGTAGACCCGCGTACATCAGACTTTATTGTACACTCTCTTGTACAACACTCTAGTAGACTCGTGTACAAGACTGTTTTGTACAGACACGTGTACAACAGACTGTCTTTTGTAGATTCGTGTACAACAGACTCTCTCATGCAGACATCCCTGCAGACTTTTGCGTAAAGTTATTGTTCAAACTCTATAGTACAGATTCTCTTGTACAAATTCTTGCATACAGACTCTCATGCACAGACTCTCTTTTACAATCTCTTGTACAGATTCTCACGTACAAATTATTGCATACAGACTCTCATGCACAGACTCTCTTGTACACTCTCTTGTACACATTCTCGCGTACAAATTTTTGCATACAGACTCTCTTGCACAGACTCTCTTGTACAATCTCTTGTACAGATTCTCGCGTACAAATTATTGCATACAGACTCTCACGCAGACTCTCTTGTGGAAATCTCTTGTACAGATTCTCGCGTACAAATTATTGCATACAGACTCTCATGCACAGACTCTCTTGTACAATCTCTTGTACAGATTCTCACGTACAAATTATTGCATACAGACTCTCATGCACAGACTCTCTTATACAATCTCTTGTACAGATTCTCGCGTTCAAATTATTGCATACAGACTCTCATGCACAGACTCTCTTGTACAATCTCTTGTACAGACCCTCACGTACAAATTATTGCATAGACTCTCATGCACAGACTCTCTTGTACAATCTCTTGTACAGACCCTCTCGTACAAATTATTGCATACAGACTCTCATGCACAGACTCTCTTGTACAATCTCTTGTACAGACTCTCACGTACAAATTATTGCATAGACTCTCATGCACAGACTCTCTTGTACAAATTTTTGCATACAGACTCTCATGCACAGACTCTCTTGTACACTCACTTGTACAAATTCTCACGTACAAACTCTTACATACAGACTCTCCTGCACAGACTTTCTTGTACAGATTCTCGCGTACGAACTATTGCAAACAGACTCTCGCGTACAGACTCTTGTGCAAACTCGCATGTATAGAATCTCGTAAAATTATTCAAACATACCATTTATTGTCATTACAAAGCTATTTGCAAATAGAAATTTTACGCTTAGGCATTGAAGTTGTAATCATTTTCAGTTAGATTATATAGAACCTAGCAAGATACAGCATTATATTACTGTCAACTGACTCACCATAGGAGTGGGTTGAGGATATGCAGTCGAATCAGATACATTATCAGGACCAGTGAAAATCACCCGAATGTCCTGTAAGTGCTTTAAGATTGGTTCATCATGTTCCTAAAGTGAGTCAAGTTCAAAACGAGTTAGTTTTATTGTAAGACTGTCAGTTGTTGTTCCAGACAATCACAGGAAACAATACACATCTATCATTGTTATCATGGTCTGGAACTCGTTCCAAACCGCTTTTCTGTTGTATATTTTTTGTTTATTTATAACAATATCTTATACTGTCCCTCTCTCTCATATCTACAGAGAGATCCTAACTGGCCCATTGAGCTCGTGAAGTTCTGGGAGGTCTTTCTACCCAAACCAAAAACGGTTTAGCTTCCTCTATAATACAGCATTGCTTGCAAAAGATTAGTGTTGCTCTCTGCTCGCTATGATCGCTTTGAGCAAAAGACTAAAAGGGTAGAAGAAAACTTAAAAGAAAATGGTACGAGTCATATTGTCTTTCCAGGGCCCGAGAGGCAACCCCAGGCCATGCAGGTGGTTCGCGTAAGTGATGATCACTATGCCAACCTAACTCCCTAACGTGTTGACATTAGCCCTCTCACTCCCAATCAGTTATCAACATTCAATTTCTCCATACATAACAAAAGCAAAATAAGACATTTGGTAATGAGAAAATTAGAACTGATCAAACATGGAAAACTAAAGAAGATTAAAAATGAAACTTGTTCAATGAAAAGTATGAGATCAAGTTGTGAGAACTTAATAGTTCAACTAAGAGTGAAAGGGTTAGCAATGCAGTAAGTCTATTTGGCCACAACTCTCTTGCCATCATTAAATTACATCATCTAGCAATGTTACACATTCATTTGTTACAATTACACTATGGACCCAATTCCTCCTAACCTAACTAGTATTAACCCAGTGTTCCCATTAACGTGAAAATGACGCGCCCTTTGCGTCCTTCTAGCGTCCCGGGACGCACGAAAAAAATCTTGGCACGTGGTCAAGGGAGATGGAGAGAAGACAACGTCACACCTTACTCATGATCCATTGTGGACTCAACTGTTTTTCATTTGCGGGGCATTTTGGCGAGCGTCTTGTGTTCATTGTTTCTGGCGGCCATTTAAAGAAACAATGTTTTTAGATATTTAGCCTGCCCCCCCCCAATTTTGAAATTGACCCTCTGCTCTGTGAAACTGGGGTTCCCAGGGATTTTTGATTTTCAGAAGTAGTGACAACACTGTTAATCCCGGTTTAAATCTCAAGTTCACGTTCTTGTTTCCAACTTTTGATAGCTTGGTTGGGGCAGGAATTTTGGAATTGAAGTATTTCTTTGATACAGTAGGTGAAACTCAACAGTACTTTGTAAGCATCAGAAAGATTATTTTACTTAAATAAAAATTACTCTTTGAATTTCGACTCAATCCTTGAATTAATCACAGTTTTGTAGAACCGGCCACCAGGCTCTGACCTGAAATTCGAAGGGAAAGAGGAAAAGAGACAGACCAAAGAACTTCTGGAGAAGAGACCTGGAGGCGGACGTCAAGCAGACTGGCTGCTCCTGGAGGGAGCTTCAGTAAATCACCCCGGACCGTGGACGATGGCGGGCAGTTATGAATGGTCTATGCCCCTCTAGGGGCTCAAGGCCTGAGTACGTAAATAACTAGAACAGGGCCCTGATCACAATTAATATGGCTGCAGCCTTAAATGTATGGCTGAAAGGTCTGCCACCTCGGGAACTATGGTAGTTTAAGGTAACTTTGCCATCATTTGTAGCCTTTGATGCACATGGTTATAAACTAGAATGGAAGAAGTTTATCAAATTTAAAACATCCGTAGTTAGAAGATTAGAAAACTAGACGCCTACAGGCGTTTACTCGGGCTACCAGATTATCTTGGTATAAGGAAACTACATCGTACCGTGGGTTGACTGAGTTTTACAATGTTTCATAAAGGAAAAAATATTGTTTGACACTGACAGCAGAGAAGTATTGGCTGCACGAGTTTACTGTTACCTAGCGATTTCTTTTAGGTTTTGTTATGGGTTTGCAAATTTGTAGATCTTTACTTGTGTTAGTTTTTATCTAAAATTTATAATAGATTTCTGGAAAACAGCGCTTGGGTTATATCTATTTTTCACATGAAATGCCAGCAAAGTCAAAGATGTTGACAATTTCTTTGTACGTTTCTGACATGTACTTTGAGTCTTCAATTTTTCATAAAAGCATGGGATTGATGACTTGTTAAGTCATTTTAAAAACCTTTGACAATTGGAAATTAGACTTCCAGTCAGAGAAAACAAAATGAATAAATTAACTATATAAAGTTCTTTCTGTTCATAATTCTTGCCTTGAGCACAAATTATATTTTCCGAATTATTTCCATAATTGACATCTAAATTCTAGTCAAACTTGAAGCACTTCTTATTCAAGCCAGCAGGATGTGTCGAACAGAACTGGTGTATTTATTTACGTTCAAACCAGAAAATAAACCGATCAGTTTGGGGGGAAACAATCATTCAGTTTTCTTAAATTGATTCCGACAACCAATGAGTTTTTTACTGATTACAGTCGAACCTCGATTATCCAGACATTGATTATCCGGATTAGCGTTTCTAGTCGTTTTTTGTCATGAATATTATTTAGTCACATTCATTATCCATAGAAAAGCTATCTTACGCCCAAATAAGTTACAAAATTCCAGTAAGAACTGAGTTGTTTTTGTATCAAAAGACAATTTAGAGTAATAACAGTTTACTACTTGAGTGATCTTAAACGTCCCTAACACGCACCGTAACTAATGCAATGCATTTCACCAAGCGTTCATTTGCCCAGAGTTCTTTTGTTTATACTTGAAATTTCTTGCTCCGCTTGTGTTAACTCATTAATATTCATATTTTTAATTATCCGGACTATTGGGACCACTCCTCAAGGGTCTGGATAATCGAGGTTCAACTGTGCTGTTGTGTTCAGTGTCCGAGTTAAATAAACAAATTTCAGTCGCTAAACTCAGTAGTCCTCAAACAATTTTTATTTTGTCAATACTGTCACTGATTCTGGCACAAACTTGAGAATTTGTTTGACACAGCGAAGAAGTGTTGGCCGCACAAGATTTTAAAATTCACCAAGCAAATTCTAGTCTAATCAATGTTATAAGTTGGCCAAAATGTAGTGTTTTTATAAAATCTTTATTTTTTAACTGTGCTTGCGAGAATTAAAAATTTCAACTTTGAAGGCAAGCGATGCGTGTTTACAAGTTTTTGTCAATTTCATAAAATCTGCCGTCGAAAACTGAGAAAAAAAATAATGTATGTGATTCAAACTATGTTATTTCTGTCCATAAATTTTGTCCTCATTACAAATTACGTTTTGTACCAAATTAATATTGTGAATGCTAGTCAAACCTTATGAATCCCGCTAGCTGAATTGCAATAAATTTTAAACAATCAAGACAAGGCTAATTCATTCGAACGACGTCAAGTCACATGCAGCCACCATTTGATGATCACGTGCTCTTCTTAACTCGAAAACGACGATAGATAGATTGACTGATAGCAAACCCAAACCCAAACCTTGACTCGGCCAACCACAGGTAGCCCGAGTAATAAGGTAATAGTAATTACATTACTAATATTCAGATACTGTAACACTGAATAACTATAATTTTCTAATCTAAATTTATACATACCTGAATCATGTCTTGAACTATTTCAACATTTTTCATTGCTGTCAACCAGAACTCTGGTATTCCTTTGGTCTCATCTGAAGGATGATTTTTTTTTATCATATCAGTTTTTATGTTATGCATAGCTAATTACACTCTAAGTGAGTCTATAATCACACTCTAAGTGAGTCTGTAATCACACTCTTAGTGAGCCTGTAATCACACTCTAAGTGAGTCTGTAATCAAAGTGAGTCTGTAATCACACTCTAGGCGAGTCTGTAATCACACTCTGAGTCTAGGATCACATTCTAAGTGAGTCTGTAATCACACTCTGAGTCTAGGATCACATTCTAAGTGAGTCTGTAATCACACTCTAAGTGAGTCTATAATCACACTCTAAGTGAGTCTATAATCACACTCTAAGTGAGTCTGTAATCACACTCTAAGTGAGTCTATAATCACATTCTAAGTGAGTCTGTAATCACACTCTAAGTGAGTCTGTAATCACACTCTAAGTGAGTCTATAATCACACTCTAAGTGAGTCTGTAATCACATTCTAAGTGAGTCTGTAATCACACTCTAAGTGAGTCTATAATCACACTCAAAGCGAGTCTGTAATCACACTCTGAGTCTAGGATCACATTCTAATGGAGTCTGTAATCACACTCGTTTGACCAACCAAAACCAGAAAGGGTGCATAAAAGAAAACAGCCAACCAGAAAACGCCACTTTCAAACACTAACAGGGTTGAGGAGGACTCTTATCCTGAAGAGCTTATGAAGCAAGTTGGAGAAAACCTTCCAGAAACCAATACACCGATAACTCTTTTGCTGACCAAGTCAAGAATCTGGATAGGGAACTCGAAGATCAGAACCATGTATGAAACTGGAAAAGCTGCACAGGTGTGTTAAGAAATTCAAAGGTATAGCCTAAAAATCCTTGGCCTATGCAAGACTACATGGAATGGACAGACAAGACTAACGAGTGAAGAAACTATCATCTACTCTAGACATGAAGAAGGCCAGCCCCACATACAAGGCGGTACAGAGGTGCTGATGGTGTCTGGCAGAACACAGGCATTGCTGTCCTGAGATCCAGTGTTACCTAGGATCCTCATCACACGATTCAATTTAAATAGCTGGAAAGTAACCATCCTACTAAGCTACGCTCCAACTAATAATGCAAAACTAGAAGAGAAGGAGAAAGTCGTTCTACTAGCAAGTCCAACTTATCTTGGCCCATAAATGAAAGAGAGATATCAAGATCTTCATGGGAGACCTCAACCCTAAAGTAGGAGCAGACAACACCAACAAAGAACTGATCATGAACAGTCAAGGAATTGGAAAACAGAATCAAAATGGCCAACTTTTAACATAATTCTGTACTTTTAGCGACCTGGTCACTGGAGGAACAACCATTCCCCACAAGAAAATTCCCAAGACCACCTGGATATTCCCTGATGGAAAGGCTGAAAACCAAATCGACCACGTGAAGTAGATGCAGAATCAGATCACCATCTTGTTGTTGCTTACCTCAAGACCGGTAATCAAAACAAAAGTGAAAATGCCCACTATGATTCAAACTTTTAAGAGCCAGAGAGTTAAAAATAGAACAAGTGCACTGTCACAAAGCTGAATGAACTAAATTAGAAAGCAAATCAATGATTATAGCTTTTAAAACATTCTTGGGTATCATTTAGGCTTCACGAGTTTTTATGCTAGCGGATAACTCAATCAATAAATTAGCTCTCCTCAATAAAAGTTCAAAAAAAAACTTCCATGAAATGAAATGACCCAATTTTTAACAATTAAAATTTTTCTCGATCAAAAACTGAAGTTATTGGTACGATTGATTAATTTATGCAACTGTAGGAAAAACCGTTTTCTTTGACATGGAACATTATATATTCACAATTGTTTCAAATATTGTTTTCTTTGACATGGACCACTGTAATTGGCCAAGCTGTTGCTGTTGTTTTTGTATGTTGTAATTTTTTTTGGGCGAAGCTAATAAAATTAAAAAAAAAACCCAAAAATTATATTTGAAATTGTTGCAAAAATTGTGTTCATTGACACGGATAACTTCACAATGTAATGTTCAGTTTTTTTGACAAATAAATCATTTTTCACGTTTTGCCAATATCCACAATTTTTTGCATTTAAAATCACATGGAATCACCATTCTATGCCACAGACACTGCACTACTTTATTTCCAGCGTTTAGCTCGATTCCTGAAAATGAATTTAACTTGCTTCACAACAGCACTGTTCCTGGACTACTCAAAAACAAACAATTATTAATTTTTCAGCTGGCAGTTTCACAGTTTGTTAAAAAAAATAATGTTTACAATTGTTGAACTATAGTCGCTGCTTCTGTGTAAATCACGATAAGTTAATTACATTTAATTCTCCCATTTTTGTGTACTCTTTTCTGTGTAAAATTTTAGAACAAGCTTTATAGAAACACCTAGGCTGAGGTTCGCTATATAAAATAAAAAACTAAAAGAATCACCACGCTGAACTTTCAATGATCAAAAAAATATGAGAATTTATCTACTGTCTAAAATTGAGATAGACATGGAAGTTCATAATAAATCTTGAGCGAATCTTACTGAGCATCCAAAACTTGTTACTTATAATTAAATTTCAAGCTATTATTTTTGTAAAATTGTCAGTCAAGCGAAATGTTTTGTTACAATTTCAAAGGTTTTTTCATGTTTCAAAATAATTTGTCATGAATGGCAAAAAAAACAGCTTCAAATCAAAATGGCGATACAGTTGTTGAATTACGTATCTTTGAACATAATTATTTTTCACAAGGATTGCAAAAATGGAATTTAACCTGTCAGTGAACACAATTATCGCAAGGATTGAAAAAATAGAATTTACCCTGTCAGTGAGCAAAATTGTTGCAACAATTGTGAAAATAGAATTTACCCTAACAGTAAGCACAATTATCGCAAGGATTGCGAAAAAAGAGAGTTTACCATGTCAGTTAGCAAAATTATTGCATCGATTGCAAAAATCAATTGTACTGTGTCTAGTTCTGTGAAATCGATGTAGTCCATTTTGAATGTGACAATTGTTACATACAAACACCCTCTCTGGAAGAAACATCAAACCTAGAAACCCAGTCGAAGATAACAATGGCAATACCATTTCAGGGGAGGATGACCAAAGAATAAGATGAGCTCACTTTAAGGAAACACTAAACGGATGGTTTGGTCACACGCTCTGCAAGCCCGTTTCTATAACATCACCAAATGGAATCTGCAAGGAAAGTGGAAGGTGGGCCAACGAAAACAGAGTTGGTGCAGAAGTGTTGATGCGGAGGTGAAAGCAGCTGGTAAGTCATGGTCCATGCTGAAGAAAATATCCAAAAAACATGTGCATTGAAAGGGTGTGATTGAGGCCCTTTACTCCTCTAGGAAGTTAGTGGCATAGTATACTAATTAAAAGAAAGACATTAGCCAATTGGATCAAACACCATGGCTAATCAGAGACAGCAGCCAGTCTGAAAAAACAGCAGCCAATCAAAAAAAAAGACAGCAGCCAACCTGTATACAGTAGCTTCCAGAGTGACTAAGGCACAAAAACCTCCCCACCAAAGTAAGGTGCAGCACTACAGAGGCCTTACGTGCAACAGAGCAGGAAAAGGATAGTTGAGGTAAGGAGAAGTTGGGTGATAATAAATGACTGGGTTTTCAGTTGGACCTAAACAAGCAGAGGTAACATACTATGACCCTAGGGTCTCGGGTCTCGGGTCAGCTTAGGGTCTCGGGTCTCGGGTCTCGGG